>JAKRGJ010000002.1:3039639-3200020 GCA_022392945.1 Ophiostoma australiae | reverse complement strand
ACGTTAGAATAGTACCTTATAGTAGTTCAGTACTTGAATAGCCAACGCTGCTTGTTACATATATACAACACATTTTCTCAAAGTCCTAGTCCTAACAGCCCAGATACATTAGTTTTTTAATATCAAGTGTTTAAAACATATACTTTTAACTCTTAGTCGCCTCTATAAAAGCTATGTATATTAATTAGTAAACGTACTACTCACTAATCCTCAGCAGAGCCGTACTGTAACGGACCTAGTGGCCTACCATAGACTGGTGCAGCTCAGAGTATCTATTGCCAACAGGCTTGGCCGCATCTACAATCTTCCGCATCTCAGCAACCTCCTCCTCAGTCAGATCAACGTGTCTCGATGCCCAGTTCTCAACGAGGCGGTGTGCCTTGGTTGTTCCTGGGATGGAGATCATGCCCTGGGCAGCCACCCATGCAAGAGCAATTTGCGAAGTACTGCAGCCCTTGCGAACAGCCAGTGCCTTGATGCGGTCGACGATGGCCTTGTTCTTATAGAAGTTCTCGCCTTGAAATTTTGGGACTGCTGATGTTAGTCATGCTTTCGTGTATATTTTAGCTCCGGGTTCATTACCTGTCCGCCTAAAGTCATCCGGTGCAAAATCATCAGGGCTCTTAAAGTCGAAGTCGTCCACGAGCCAGCCGTGCCCGAGGGGCGAGAATGCAACATAGACAACACCAAGTTCCTTGGCCGTATCAATCAGTCCATCAGTCTCATGTAGTGTCTCGAAGCAAGAGTACTCTGCCTGGACAGCATCAATTTTGGCGACTGCAATTGGGTTAGTTAACATATCGCTATCTTGGATGTGATGATTCTTACTAGAGTTGGCCTTGCGCAGGGTGGCGGCAGAGCACTCGGAGAGTCCAATGTACTTGGTCTTTCCAGCCTTCTTGATTCCGTCGAGGGCGGGGATGGACTGCTCCAGGGCAGTGTCTGTATAGTTATCAGCTTTCGTAGATTTCACCGATAGAGAATAAGGGTTCGTACGTACTAGGGTCGATGCGGTGGAGGTAGTATAGGTCGGGAGTAAAGCCGAGTCTCTCGATTGTGCCTTCAATATACTCGCGGATGTGCTCGGGTGAGTTTGTGATCGAGAAATCGCCGGACATGCAGTTGATGCCACACTTTGACGCAACTACTCGGGTTAGTAAAGTGTTGGTTTTGGCCGAGGTCGGTTGCCTTACTGAAGACCTTGTCGCGAACATTGTGCTTCCGAATGAAGTCTCCCAGGAGCTTCTCGTTGATACCGGACGAGTACACGACTGCCGTATCCCAGAAAGTGCATCCCAGCTCGATGGCCTTGAGCAAGACAGGCTCAGCCTCTTCCAGGCTCAGCTTCGTTCCAAGGCCGAACGTGAGGCCCATAGCGCCAAAGCCAGGCGAGGGCACTTGGATATCGCCAAACGGGATTGTCTTGACCATTTTTACGGTATTTTGGTGTATTTTTTGCTTGGGAGGCAGTTGTGATTGCAGTTGTGGTGTTCCCGGCTTGCCATCTACCGTCGAGTGTCGTGGTTCTAATATGTACTTCTTAATGCCAACTAAATGCTGGCATTCCATCCACGCCGGCCGGACATAGTGGCGTTAAATCATCGCGTTGGTTTCCTAGCTTTGTAAGTTGTAGACTATCCGGTATGCACTGCCAAGATACACTCTCAAGCCGTCCTGTCATTGATACTCCGTCGCATAAATCTTCGGCGTGAAATGGATCGCTGCGTGGTGATACTCGGTGGTCGTTGTTGTATAGTGTAAAATACATGTAGTCTTAAGCCCTATCTCCTGCTATACTAAGTCCGCGTACGTCCATCCAACTAACAAAGATCCACGGTTAAACTATTAGTTCCGGGCGCATCCCTCTCTAGCCCGTCTTATGAACAGCGAGCGTTACCTATATATGAAGGTTTTTCTCGGAGAATTATATCTTATCGTCAGGTTGCATTAGAATATGTCTGACCATTATTTAGTTCTCTTTAGGGTCTTGAATTATATGCCAGCTTTTAAGAGTGACCTATTATTCTTGAAATATCTCTGCCTTCTTCAATTGGACACTTGTCTTTAAATTTATTTTTAAACTAGACATGAACACGCTTTGTGCTATAAGATCGCTTTGTTAATCTTGATCGCTAGCAAAGTGTAATGCGCGGGACTTTGGTGGTTACTTGCCTTCCGCAACTCCGCGTATCTTTTATTAAAGCCGGAAATATGCAAATAAACAGCTAGAAAGTTTGAAGAACTTTAAATATATAACAATAGGTTTATGTACTTATCCAGTTAAAAAAAAAAAAAAAAAAAAAAAAGAGCCTCGGCATCTATTCTGCAATTTATTTTCTGACACTTACTCGTAGTTCAATCTCCGGAAATAAATGACGTTAACAGTATAGTCGTGAAGAAATCGAAATTATCAAAGTAATCGCCGTTTTGCCGCCACGTTTGTTCTAGAAACAGGGCGGCCCAGTGATTTTAAGTTCTGACAGCATTGGACCCACTTCAACTACCTAGCCCGAATGGTACCCCATAGTAAACAAGAATATTCGTGCCCCTAACGCCGGCATCCCGTCACAGCCGGTCCTCAACTCAGTATCTAACACCGTCCTCTGTATTTCCATTTCCACATATTTACGGATATGTAAATATGATTTATTCGACGATAGGCGTTAGGCCTTATGGCTTAGGATATCTAGTAGATTCTACTGCTAGAAAAAGGAAATCACATTTGTCAGTACTGCCGGAATCTAACATTTTTACATGCAGATTGCACGTTCCAGTATGAATATCGATGTCACTAGTGGGTCAGAAAAGTATTGCGTCATAGGTAATTGCAATGAAGCTATAGTATATATTAAGCTCTAGCCCGGATAGCTTTTTCTGAGAACAAGTCTCTCCCCAACATCTACCTTCACAAACGCAGCAAATAATCATAATGGCAACTGACTACGAATTCTGGGGCTGGCTGGGCAAGGGCCCTGAGGCCGTGAACGGAAAGATGGAATGGGCAAAGTTCGAGCCCAAGACCTGGACCGAGGACGACGTTGATATCCAGGTCACTCACTGTGGCATCTGCGGTTCCGACCTGCACACTCTCCGCTCCGGCTGGGGTGCTACCAAGTACCGTGAGTACATTTTCTCGCAGCTCTAGTTTCATATGTGATACTGATCTTTATAGCTTGCTGTGTTGGTCATGAAATTGTTGGCAAGGCTGTCCGTGTTGGCGGCAATGTCAAGGATATCAAGGTTGGCGACCGCGTCGGTGTTGGTGCACAGGGTCGCAGTTGCTTGAGCCCTGACTGCGAGTACTGCTCCACCGGCCAGGAGAACTACTGCAACAAGGGACACGTCGGCACCTACAACGGCACCTACCCCAACGGCGAGGGCAAGTCATTTGGTGGATACAGTGACTACAACCGCACAAACGCCAAGTTCGTCGTCAAGATCCCTGACGGCCTGGCTTCCGAGGATGCTGCCCCCATGCTTTGTGGCGGTGTTACCGTGTACGCACCTCTCCGTCACAACGGCTGCGGCCCTGGCAAGTCTGTCGGTATTGTCGGTGTCGGTGGCCTCGGTCATTTTGGTGTCCTCTTTGCCAAGGCCCTGGGTGCAGATAAGGTTGTCGGCATCTCGCGCAGAAACTCGAAGAAGGACGATGTCTTGAAGCTGGGCGCCGATGCCTACATTGCTACCGAAGATGATGAGTCGTGGGCTACCACCAACGCCCGTTCTCTTGACCTGATCATCTCTACCGTCTCCAACCAGAACATGCCTCTGCAGGCCTACCTATCTCTGCTGAAGCCTGGTGGTACTTTCATCCAGGTTGGGTAAGTTAAGAACACCTATTGGCCGCTACAGAATAAATTCTAACATAATAGTGCTCCCGATGGTGGCAATCTGCCCGTCATCAATGCCTTCACTCTGATCCTCAACGGTGTGAAGATTGGTGGCAGCCTGATTGGCTCGCCCGGTGAGATTGCTGAGATGCTCCAGCTCGCCGTTGACAAGAACATCAAGCCCTGGGTTGTGACTCGCCCGCTCACCGACGCCAACCAAGCCATCGTCGATATGGACCAGGGCAAGGCTCGTTACCGCTATGTCCTTGTCAACGAGAAGCACGCAAAGATTTAAGAATTGGGCGGTTGATTTTTAGACGGCGTTTGATAGATTGGAATTAAAGATACCTGATGCAGTTCAAAAAGATGTTCTACCTTTCACGCCACATTTATTTTGGCTGATCTAGTAGCGGTAACGGAAGCCCATAGTCTTCCAGTCTGTGACATCCTCATAGTCCTCGTCACGCAAAACAACTGCATGGACTGCCTCGGTGATGTCGTCACCGTTGTGCAGATCAACTATTTTGCCGCCGCCAACAACACCGCTGGTGGAAGAGCTTCCTTCGATGCCTTCGACACGGGCGCGTTTGGCGTTGAACCACATCAGGTATGCACGCAGAAGAACACAAAAAACAACGGCAAGCGAGTAGCAAATTATGATAGCCTCGAATGCAGTGTTGTAGACTGGCTCCTGTGCAGCCTTGAAAAGCTGAGGTCCAACAATGTTGCCCGTGCAGTATGCGAAGAACAGTAGAGTGGTCATCGTTGCCTTCTTCGTCACACCCTTGTAATTGGCTTGTATAAGAGACATCAGCAGCGGCATCGGTGCAGGCCCGGTCGACAACATCATGTAAGCAAAAAGCTGGACGCCCTTGGAAATATCTGCACGTCTGTAGATCATGGCACTGCCAGCGATAGGCGGCAGAACGACTAGAATCATCATGATAATGTGCAGATTGCGATACCGGCCGGCAATGTAGCCAGTGACAGCAATGGTCACGGCAACAATGACGCCTGGTGGGATCTGGATGAGTGTAGTGTGTAGCGATGAGAAGCCAAAGGAGGTAAGAACAAGATTACCAAAGGATTGAGTGCCACTTAAAATTAGCACAAATGCCCTTAGACTGCTGGACATCACTACTTACCCATTGGGAATCTGCATGCAGAGTGTGATGGCAAAGATGAGCCAAGTCTTGGGATCAATCAGACATTCGACAACCTGCTCGAATCTGAACGGCATTTTGTCTGTCCGGCCAGTGCCTGCAATGACGACGCGGTCCTCTGCAAAGCGGCGCTCCTCTTCGTTTAAGAAACTGGCGGTGGCAATACTATCAGGGAGTAGGGCCCAGATTCCAAATGCCCAAAGGAAGGTAGCAATGCCGAGGATGATGTACATCCAACGCCACGGGTGCATGTCATCCTCAATATGGCCAACGCCAAAGGCAAATAGATTGCTGATGATGCCTCCTACAGAGTTTCCGGTAAACCAAGCACCAGTACGAATAGGGATCTCGTCGCGAGTATACCAAGTCGATGTGATGCTATCACAACTGTCAGTGGCTGGATGAGTCGTGGGGGTAAATTGCAACTTACAACATAAAGGCCGGGTCAATTGTGGCCTCGCACACGCCGAGCAAAAAGCGTACAGTGATCAGGCCGCCGAAGTTGTGGCAGGCAGCAGTCATGCCGACCACAATACCCCAGATAAGAGTGTTTCCGGTCAAATACTTTCCGATCGGAAGACGAGCACAGAGAAGAGTTGTCGGATACATGTACATGATATAGCCAAAGTAAAAGACACTCGACACCCAGCTGTATTGTTGGCCGACCAGACCCTGATCAAATTGTTAGCTTTCGTCATGTCAATCATACGTCCTAAACCTTACATTGTCCGTCCGAAGCTTGAAGACTGAAGCACTAGACAGGATCGTCTTGTCCATGAAGAAGAACACGCAAGTCACGAAAATAAGCGGCATGAGCCGTCTGTCAATCTTGCGCACGACACGACGCGCCATGGCGGCATCAACAGCTTCACCGCCAGCTTCTGCGATTGATTGGTCGGCCGGCAAGACATCGGCGTCGCTGGGGCTCTTTAGCTTTCTCGTGGCTGACATCTTGATGTTTGTTGCGATTTGTCTGCCTTTGTTGGATTGTTAGATCTGTGAAAGTGCGCGAACAAGCCGGCAATCAAAGTGGTGAATAGGGACGGTCATGCGACATAAATAAGAGCATGCCGCAGGTTCATAAATCCGTATGTTATTGCACAGCTACACTATCTGAATCCTTCGCCGGTTCAGGGTAGCAGTGGGCCGAAATGCTATCTCATGGAACCTTTTTTGGGGCCGTTATCTATCTAGCGATTCGTGCAACGGTCTTTTGTCCGATGTTTTCCCGCCTTATATCCCGTCGTAGCCAAACAGGGACGATCGTTTTGGGGTATTCTCCGGCCAACTCCGCCGAACTGACGCGCACCGAATTGATAAAGGCCGCCGGTTGGCTCATAAACACGTGTGATAACGCCGCGAGAATGATATGCGGATAGCTTCCTTAATAAGATAATCATGTATTTGTGGGTGTAGGATTGGATAAGGATATGAATAAGTCGCATTACGTGCCGAAAAGTCGTTATATCCTATCTAGACATCCTCTCACAACTCAACCCAGACTGCATCCATCTTGCCACCCGACATCATGAACGGCCTAGAGGTCTCGTCTTTTATTACCAGCCTTCCAAAGGTTGAGCTGCACATTCATATCGAGGGGACGTTATCTCCAGCCCTGAGGTGGAAACTCGCTCATCGCAACAATGTGCCACTGCCATATGCGACGTACGACGAGCTGCTGGCGTCGTACGCAGTGACCTACAACCACCGGCCTGAAATGAATGGTGATAAGTCGCGGCCGACATTCTTTGAGGCATACTTTGCTGGCTGCCAGGTTCTGTGCGAGGAACAGGACTTTTACGAAATGGCTATGGAGTACTACACACGCTGCAAAGAGCTCAACATCCGCCACTGCGAGATCTTCTTCGACATCCAGACATACACAAGCCGTGGCATCCCAGCCAAATACGCCCTGGATGGCTATATGCGGGCGCAACGTGAGGCTGCTGCGACTCTTGGCGTGACCAGCTACTGGATTCTGTGCTTCCTTCGCCATCTACCTGCTGAGGAAGGGATGGCCGACTACGAGATGGCACGGCCCTGGGCTTGTCTTGCTGATGGGACTGGTCATAATCTTTTCCGTGGTGTAGGGCTTGCAGCGAATGAATATAAACGCCCTCCGCTCCTCTTTGAAGAGGCATTCCAAAGGGCCGTGGCCGACGGCCTCAAGGTCACTATGCACTGTGACGTGGACCAGTTGGATCATCACGAGCATATCCACGAAGCCATCTTCCAGGTTTGTGGCGGGCGTGGCGCAGATCGCATCGACCATGGCCTGGATGCGTATAGTCGCCCTGATCTGGTAG
The DNA here is from genome assembly GCA_022392945.1 of Ophiostoma australiae. Taxonomy (NCBI): domain Eukaryota; kingdom Fungi; phylum Ascomycota; class Sordariomycetes; order Ophiostomatales; family Ophiostomataceae; genus Ophiostoma; species Ophiostoma australiae. The sequence goes on along the minus strand of JAKRGJ010000002.1, from coordinate 3,192,721 downwards.
CTGGGCTGAAGGATCGGAACATTGGATTGACACTCTGCCCACATGCATATCATCGGCGCCAGGCAACAGATGTGTTGTTCCCCAAAATACGCTCTCTCTGGGAGGCCGGTGTCAAGTTTAATATAAACAGTGATGACCCGGCTTACATGCATAACGTCTGGATCGACGGCGCCATGCAGAAGGCGTACACATACTGCGCATTTACCAAGCGCGATATGTGCCAGCTGGCGATCAATGGTGTGGAGATGAGCTGGGCTAACGAAGATATAAAGAAAGCCATTCTCTCGGAACTGTCTGCAGTTGATGTTGAGGAAATTTGAATTGCTATCTTTATTTTTATCTATATTCGGGTACCCGCCATCTATACTGTATAGGCTCTATAAAATTCGCGATGAGGCTTTTTTCTTTTGATTTCGAATACACATGTGATTCCGATTCCGTCTATAGATGGCCTGTCATGTGTCCAACATTATTGGCCAAGTTGAGCGTCTATGCTTCAGATTGCTGTCTCTGCCTAGTTTGCCCAGCGCATGGCGCCAGGAACGTGGGGGTCGTTCTCCACGTACTTGCAGGAAGTCCATGTAGACCACAGCTGACTCATGAAAGAGCGCTTCTCCTGGTGGTACAGAGGTCCCAGGAGGGGCTTGATGGCCTCAGTAGCCTCCTCAGCCTTGTAGAAAGGAATGCGACTAGGCATATGGTTAGCTTCAGTTTTGCAGTATTCAAGAAACCAGAGATAGGCGCATGCAACTTACGGAAACAGGTGGTGCACGACGTGAGTGTCGATAATGCCGTGGAACAGGTGGCGACCGACCCAGCCGAAGTCACGGTCGACAGTAGCCAGAGCGCCCTTGACGAAAGTCCATCCCTCAGCGTCGTAGTGGTGGACTTCGGGGTGGTTGTGGTGCAGGTAAGTGATGGCGACCAACCAGTGATGAACCCACATGTAGGGAATGAGGTAGATCAGCCAGACGGTACCCCAGCCACCGAAGAGGGCAGTCTTGGAAGCCAGGTGAAGAGCATAGAAAACCAGACCCAGGCCGAGATCGGAAAGGGCGATAAAGACACCCTCACCAGGGCGGAAAACGGCGCTGGTAGGCTCAAAGTGGCTGACACGCATCCAGCCAGACTCTTCACGCTGCTTGCTGTCCTTGCCGGCAGAAACGTTGAACAACAGGTATGTCTGGAAACCAACAAGCTGGTGGAAAGCAAGCTTAGCGGCTTGGACAATCGGGGTATCCTCGAAAAGCTCAGCAGTCTCGTGGGAGAAGAGCAGTCTGCCGATCGCAGACCAGTTCTCGGGCTTGTTCTTTTCGTCGCGGCGCTCGGTGGTCTGGGGAACGAAGGCCATATCCTTCTCCATATGGCCAGTGAAACGGTGGTGGCGGTGATGGGAGAATTTCCAGGAGAAGTAGGGGACGAGGAGAAGCGAGTGCAGAACCCAGCCAACAACGTCGTTCAGAACCCGGTAGCGCGAGAAGGCGCCGTGGCCACACTCGTGGGCCAGAATCCAGATGCCGGTGCAGAAAAGGCCCTGGACGTAGCCGTAGATGATCCAAGCCGCGGTGCGGACAGTCCAGTCGCTGACAATATCACCGCCCGAAAGCTGGGGGATGTAGGTCAGGGCAGCCCAGCCAAAGGTGCCTGCCAGGGCAATGTCGCGAACAACATATGCCATGGAGGGCAGGACCTCACCCTCGAAGCAGTGTGCAGGGATGGCATCGCGAATGGTCTTGATGTCGGGGAACTCGTTGGGGCCGCGAGTTGCAATCTTTTTTTCGTCAGCGCCAGGCTGAACGGTCCGTTGTCTGACCATCTTTGAATATGTTGTCGTCTTTGACTGAAGTCGGGAAGCTTCTGAAGTCGATTCGGTAGAGGGTTGAGTGGTCAGGGGAAGCCAACCCGCTTCAAGGCCCCCGGCTCTCTCTTTATAGACTTTTTTCCTTGGTGGCTTATTAGTATTGACATTATTGCCTTCGGCTTGTAGCTGGACCCTTTTTACATCTGGGCCTGGTCAAAGAACGGCCTCCCCTTGGCTACAGAAGGGCCCATGCCCCGTACAGATACAGCGTCGACATGATGAATGTACGGAGTATAGTATGACCGACCAATCAACAGGGTCCGAGATCCTTGATATACTCCGTAGCTCCAGGTATGTTGCACTAACGTCGTTCCAAAGAGCAGTGGACCTTGGCGCTCCACATGGGCAGGGACTGCATTCACCCAAATTGTAAATTGTTGAGGACTCTGTCTGAAAGGGGTAAAAAGGGGAATGGGAGATCACAGAGATTTTTCCAGACTCTTGCGGTATACGTAGACTCAGAGCACCGCTGATTCTTTGTAAGATACATAGTAGTTACAGAGCGTACTCTGTACATATTATTCGTACGGGGCACAAGTAAGTCTTTATGTATTCATCCCTCACGTACCAGTAGTATGGTATTTTTCATCGGTCTCTAGCCGAACAGCGTTTGACAGTACTTGTTACTCTGTAGTTTATCACAATCAATCGCCAGATAACAGATAGCAATAAACGAATGGCAGGTAAATTGCCGACCCCGATACCACACTACACTCAAAATAGCTACCGCCTTTCAACGAAAATAATAATTTCACATGTGATCAGCAGATTGTCGCAACTCTACTCGTGTCACCTCACGTTGTACAGGTACTTACAGGTCAGAGAGGCTGAGCATGGAAATGGCCTGGCCATTAAAGGGCTTCTATGGAGTGCAGTTGTAAACTTGGGTTTTATTTTTTATTTTTAGGCAATACCAATTGCCCTCATGTAATACATAGTAGTCGTCGTCGAACATGCCAAAGAGTTGGTGGGCTAATTTTGAGAAACTTTACCAGGTCCTACACCAGAACCGCAGCACCGTGGGCCTCATCGACGTGGCAGGGTCGTAACATTGACTACTCCTATTGCTGGCAGTAGAAAGCAGAAACTTACCACTAGCCTGAATCGTTTCTTCTCCGAATGTCTCGTGAGCGTCAGACAACCCGGGTTTAAATGATGTCCATTTTGTCTCTTCTCCCTACTACCGTAAAGCGAAGCAGCGACAACTCTCATTCACTCTCCCATGACATATCACAATCCGCAAGTTAAGTCTATCATCATTCAGCATCAAATTGACATATGTGGCAATGTAGGAATCATGTGCAGATACTACGCTTGAGGGGAGATGATTGTCAACGTACCTTCAATGGGGCTCACCACGCTGGAGATCCATGAAGATTTGTCGAGAAGATCAACTTGATTGTGCCAGGCACGTTAAGGCAGAGATAAGATCTTACAGGTGTGATTTTCTAGGGCATGTGAAGCTACTATATAGGGGTCTTACCGCTGCACGCGATGCAACATCTATATGGCCATCTTCAAAGAAAAGGAAAAGAAAAGAAAAATACCAGGGACCAAACTCCTGTTTCATGCATGTCCGGTTTTGTTTGTCTACATAAGTATTTGCATGCAGCATGCGGGTCTTGCGTGTCGTACGTCGCACACCGACAGAACGAGGAAGAGAAAGAGAGAGCGAGAACCGGTCGGTGTGTGTCCCACTCGAGCTTGGCCGTTCAAGAATGCTGTTCCACATATCAGAGTTCATACCGAGTATTCACTCAAAGATCACCGCAAGAAAGGATGGTAAGTCAAGGTAATTCGAAAATCTAATCTCGACAATCGAAACAGACTGGTTTTATACTTTGAGCCCATATAGTTATGGCTATTGTGTAGAGCCAACAGTAGAAATGTTCTTCCTGGTCTGATGATGGAAAACATCGCCCCCGCCCCTTAATGAAAGACGAAGAGTCAAATTTTGTGAGTAGAGAATGCCGAGCTAAACAACTGAAAAGCTCTTGTGTATCGTACTTTTTTTTTTTTTTTTACAAATCTCTTATCGATATCTTATCGCCATGATTTACACCAGTTGTGGCGCTCAAACCATGACAGGCAATAGGGACACCCTAGAGAATCAATGATAACGATGTTTGTACTGTATTATTTATCTCACTTGACAGCACATGTCAATGTCTTCAGTTTAGGCCTAATTTGTACTTTAATTCATTCTAGAGTTTAGCCGTGATGTTCTATTCTTTGATGTTTTTCGTTCTCGTGTTACAGGTGAGCGAATAATACTCTAGATTTCTCTTTCTGGGAAAAAAGAACACTGAGAGCATCACAACTTTTTGTCATTCATTTAAGAAACAGAATACCAAAGTGACGGCAACATATTATAAGCCTTCAACGACGAGAGCACAAATCCTGCCAATGATACCTTTCCTGTTGCACTGATCCTCTTCTCACAAAGCCCGCTTCATCGGCTAGAACCGAAGCAAATTGAAAGCTACGTATATAAGCTTACATCTTGGAATTTTTTTCCCTCTCACATTTTATACATCAATATCCACACGTATATTTTGGGGACATGTAAAAAAGCTATTCTGATCTACCACTTAGATGCAAGTGTATGTCATCAATCAGTAGATGCGAATCATTGAAACGAAAACCGGACAACACTCATGGGCAAGGTATTTATGTGCTGCGAGCTCTAGTACATGGGGTAAACGCCGTCATATGGCATGTCCATAAAGTACTTGACGGCAAAGTTGAAGAACACAGAGTCTTGCATGAGGGCAGGATGTCCAACCTGGGGAAGAATCAGCTGGCCAGCATAGGGAATCCAGGCGGCCATTGCGTCTGGCTGGTTCCTCTCGATAGCTGTGTCATGGTCGCCGTCAACGATCCAAACGGGGCACTTGATCTTGGCCATAGCCTCTGGGCCCCATGTTGGCTCTGTGGCCCACATGCTTGTTTGTGTAAGTGTTGGTTTCTACTTGAAGTAACAAGGAGCGAGACTCACAATGAAACGCCATCGGCCATCGCATCGCAGCGGCCGGGAAGGGGGCTCAAGCTCTCACAATCGTAGGATTTGCAAGTGTCACGCTTTCGCTTCTCAGCGGCCTTGGTCGAAAAGGTAGTTCCGTTGGTGGAATGGTCTGCATCAAAGCTGCCACTGTCGGAGTTAATGATGGGGTCATTTGTTCCGGGATTACTCATGTCGGCCTGGTTGTTGGCGCCATGCGCAAACACGCGGTCAATGCGGGATGTGTAGTTCATGGCAAGGCCCAGGCCGGTGATGGCGCCATCGCTCCAGCCAAGAACCGAAACCTTTGGTATATTGAGATGGTCGAGAAGCTCAATGGCATCGCGCGCCATGTCGTCGTAATGGAACTCTGTAAAGTTTGCATACGGGCTGCGTCCTTGTCCTCGGGTGCTGTACACATGTCAGTATAGATCTGACTATGATCGATCTCCGGCAGCCATACTCTTGAAGAATCACAAATCTGGACTCGGCCAGCATGTTGGCTTGGTTGTACATCTGGTTCGAGTTACCAGTTCCTCCGTGTAGGACTAGCACCGGCGTATGCTTGGAGCGCGCTGGCCCCATGGTGGTATACCAAATATCAATGCCCGATGACATGCGCAGATACTTTCCGGCGTCTCCGTTGCTGAGTTCTCCCGGGTTGGGCGACCACTCCCAGCGGAGAATAGAAGAATTGTAAACTGCATCTGGGACACATGGTTTTCTTGGAGATGTTAGTCTTTGCTTTGAAGTGTAGTGTTTAAAAATGGTGACGGACTGATGACCAGAGCGTGTACAGACACCAGCTGCTGCACTACCCACGAGCATAAGCCCATTAAGCAGAAGTCGTTTTGAAAGCATACCGGCTCAGTCTGGTGGCGTTACAAGTTTATATCTTTGCTGTCCAAAATTACATCTCACAATCACTACAATAGTGCCAGACAGCTCAATACATATACCTGGCCAGGAGTAGCACATCAAACTTGAATGACATATTATAGCAGATGCAGAGTCGGTCAAGATATGCTATCGGCATTACAGGGAATGGCCAGGCCGCCTGAGTAGCTCCATGACCCCGGCACGACATATCATATCAGCTGTCACCCCTCAATGCAACATCAATGTCAGGCTTAGCGTGGCCACTACAACTCTGGTTTAAAGAAGCTTTGGATCGCTCCCCTGCTATCGCCATCGATGCGACCCTTAGTCCAATTATGCCACTGCGATGTGTAAGATCACATAAGATAGCCACGGCTTTCGCCTAGGTGCTGGACTATGTATCCCAAGACGGCGATTGAGTTGCAGCTTAAACGAGAATCCGTGAGCCACAAACTGCCCAGAACTCTTCAGTGACACTACTCTGTACTTCTGTCATGCATGATTACGTCGATATAGCTAGTTGTATCTAATGGCTTTTTAGCTATCGCAAAATGACTATAGCAAGCTGGAAACGGTTATCAGTCCTTGATCGCGTGCCATTGGAATCATGATGTCGGTCAAGGCAATCATGTTAGCAGCAATTTAAGCGTACAAGCTACGTCTTATTTGGAAGGACATGTATCTAGAAGGCCGCTAGAATAAACATGTAAAATAGTCCAGCATCAAGATAAGGAGAGCGGAAGCGGCGGCGGAACCGCCAGCTATAATACAAACAGCCGGAATTTTGGGCATCTGCCGGTTTACCGTTGTAGGGTACAGACATCCGAGCATCTCACACCGAAGCCAGAACTAGCAAGCACGCCAGGCTATAATCGCTGGCGATAAGATTAAAAGGTCGTGCTCAAGAGGTATGTCACCGACCATAAAATTAATAGATCCAACCAAAAATGCCAAGATCGATATATGATCACCGAAGCTTATTTTGACATCAGCGCAGTGTACTACGCCTCTACTTGCTCAGCCCACATGACTACTCTTTTACATACATTCTTGTGTTTGAGAAACAGTGCCTTCACCTACAGTCACGTATGCGTATGTTTTGTGCCTGGCAAGGAACCTGTTACGATCTCACAGTCTGAGACTGTTATTGTGAAAAGCTGAACGCTGATATCTTCAATCTATCCTATATACATGGCCATATGCACTGTTTTGATATATACAATTTTCCGCGTCTGCCCAGCAGATCCAGCCAATCCGACCACGGAACCCTTCTCATAAGCTCTGCCGCAACAATTTAAACTGATAAAAATTTTTAGTTGACAGTGACGTTGTAGGCGTCAAAAGTGTAGACCCAGCTGTCAATAGAAGCCTGGTCATACACACAGTCAAAGTCGGAGTCGCTGGTCCAGAGGGGGCGCAGGGGCCACTGGCAGAGCATCTGGACCTCACCAGAGTAGGTGCCGGAAGAGACAGTGCTGTTCAGGCGGTCAGGGGCAGAGTCACCCTCGACCCAGTCGATCAGAGTCTGGACAAGGTCGGTGGGGTAGGGGCCGGGCTGCAGGTCGTTGGTGCCGCAGTGGGCTGCGCCGGGGATCAGGAAGAAGCGGTACCAGTCGCTGAGAGAGGCAACACTCTCGTTGTATGAGCTGCTAGGGTACATGGCAGCGCGAACAGCGTCGTAGTAGTGGATGCTGGAGGGCGAGGGGACGCTAGGGTCAGACTCGCCGTGGTAGTGCAGCAGCTTGCCGCCAGAGCTCTCGAAAGTGGACAGGTTGGTGTAGGTGGTCTGGAGGCTGTCGTAGAACTTGGGGAGGGCCTCGGACATCCAGGTGAACAGCTGGTCGTAGCTAACGCCGTCCAGGGTCTCGACGTTATCGAGGTCGACCTGCTCGATGAACTTGGTAACAAACACACCGCCAGTCGACTCAATAGGGTAGTCCCAGGCGCCAGTGGTGGAGTTGTAGGTGGTCGCGGCGTCGCTGAAAGCCGAGCCGATCTGCCAAGACAGGTAAGCACGCTTGCCGGCCGAGGTAAAGAGACCATCGACAATGGCCTGAGCGACCTCAACGGCCTCGGCAGAGATGGTGCCGTTCTGGGCAGGGGTGTAGGAAGTGGTGGAGCCCGAGGTCTGGGCGCGACGAACAACGTCGGACCTCCGGCTGAAGCCATAGCCCAGAGAGGTGCTGTTCTCGGCAGCGCAGTAGTAGGACTGGCCGATGGTGGAGTTCATGTTAAAGTTGAGCTTGCACAGGTCAGTGCGGGAGATGACGCCGTCCGTGCGGCCATCGAGGGGGTCGCAAGCAGCGATGGTCAGGCTGACAATCTCCTCGAGCTCGCAAGGCTCCGGGAAGTAGTCCTGGACGATCTCAACTACAGCAGGGAAGAGATGGTTCTAAGTAGTTAGCGCAACATTCCATATCAGGGGTAGTGTTCAAGAATCGACTTACAACTTGCTGCTGGGCCTGGCGGAACGCCGGGGCACCGGCAGACACACCATCGTAGATGTCACCGTAGCGCTGGACCTGGCTCATAGCCTCACGGCCACCGTCGGAGCAGCCGGCAAAGTAGGTGTAGACCTTGCTGGAGCTGCTGTAGAAGTTGGCGGTGATGGCCTTGCCGATGGTCGCCATCTCACCAAGAGCCTGGTACGAGAACATATCAATGTTGTCCCAATTAAGGGTGCCGTCGTCGTTGAGAACAACCTCGTCAAGACTGTACGTGAAAGCGTCATATCCGGCATCAGTGCAGCCGGTGACAGCGCCATAGGATAGACCACCAGTGACACCGCTAGCCAGGCTGTAGCCACCGCCTCCGCCGACGTAGAAGCGGTTCTCGTAGTTGTCGGGATCAGGGAAACCGTACCAGAGAACAACAGTGTCATCACGGTCGGTATGGGTGTAGTTTACAGTGACATTGCAGTAGCTGGAAGTGGCATTGACAGTGGTGGCAGTCACTGTGGAAGGCAGCAGCTCAATGCCAGAGTAGGTACCGTTAGCCGGCAGCGAAGCACGGACATTGGCGACGGTGCACAGGTCGGAAAGAGAAACCGAGCTGGAGCTAGAGTTGGAGCTGGAGACGGATGTCACCGAGGCGTTGACGGCCGCTGCAACCGTGGCAATCTTTGTGGCGCAAGACATGATGATGCGGGGGCAAAGGAGACTCTGATGAAAAGAAAGTTTAACGAATGGTAGCTGTGGTAAAGAGAGAAATGATAGTGAAGCAGAAGAGAAAGAAAGAATGCGCCGACGGTCAAAGACAATGTCGATGAGGAACTCCAAGAAAGAGGCAAGACTACGAGGCAAGCAACGGTAGTTATATACAAGTTGTGCGACTATTAAGTTATCAGATGCTCCGTATCCATAGAGTTGGCCGATGCGGGCGATCTCCCCAGGCTCTGGGGCAGAGCAATCTCAATCGAAAGATTCTCTACATAGTAGACAGGATGAAAGGCGAAGTCGACGGGGTCGTCATGGGTCAGCAGAGGTGCACACGTCATGTAGACGTGGCCGAGATGTTGATGGCTCTTGGGTATGTGGCTATGAGTGTTAGTGTGCCGGGGCTTGCGGTTGAATGTGGAGAAACTAATTAAGGTCAACGCAGCAGTGATGCGTTCTACTTTTAGGTTGGTGGTAGCATCGGAGTACGCAAACTTTATGTGCACTTGGGCATGCACATACTTTTGTTTTGCTGTGCCGTCGAACTGAGTCGAACTTGCGCAGCCCTGGATTAAGTCCGAACCAGCACCCACCCATGCCGACTCGTGCCTCTTGGCAGTACAGGCAGCCAATCAGGCCATGAATTTGAAGGGGCTTGTTTCAGGCGACGAGGCGTAAAAACGGGGGTAAGGTCCCGGAGATGGAGATCTACAGAAGAATCGTGTAAATTCCAGCCAATCGCGAAGCCTTTAGCCGACAGTCTAGCCCTCCACATGGACTGGGGACACGCAGGACGTTGAAGATGCACGTCTTCGAGAATCACACAGCATGAAAACGATTGAATACTATGTGTATTCCCCTATTGTGTACATACAGGCACTTTCTCCAGGTGCTGCTCCATTAACATTTATTTACAGTTCAAAACTCATCACAGCAAAATCTATGCTTTATCACAACAGCTACGATAGAACTTGGAATTTCAAAAACATGTCGAGTCATTGCGATCAGCAGGGCTTCAAATTCCAAATTTCGGGGGGCAATATATCATCAAAGGCTTGCATAGCATTGAATGGGGCTTTGGATGAGGCTTGACTCTGTCCGCTGTCGGGCTGGGCATGCAAGATAATCTACATATATGCGAGCAGTTTCGGACTGGCGGGTCGATGCTCCCGTCACGGCCACAGCGATGTACAAAGCACAGAGCAGATTTAAATCGTAAGAGAAAGGGGAGCACTGCTGCTAATACCACCTACACCGGTTGCGTATGTTCTTCTTTTTCCATCCTCGCCTTCTACTTCGATGTGGTCCGACGCCATGCCCCTTTCAAGACCATGCGATTGATCGTGCAATCTTGCAATCTGCAATCTTACCATCCAGCTTCTTCTTTCGGCTCTCTAGCTTGCAACTACTGTTTTGTAGCCTCTGCATCGAGCAGGTGGGTAGTCTTGCTGTATCGTCTGCATCGGGGAGGCCGGCAACTCCCGTTATGACCCCATGCGTGTTGACGGATCAGTGTACTCATGTTTGAGAGTTGAAAGATTCTACCAGCGATATTCGTCCTATTTTTAGTCCCCAAGTCGATCCTGCTCAAATTTCGGGGAATACTACATAGAACAGACTAAATTGATCTGTCGGGACATGACATCGTGTTAGACTCTTCTCGGAGAATATGTGGGTGAGGCAACGGGGATAATTATCACAGAGACTGAATAACAGCATTGTGTGTCACGGCAAAGGCAGTGTGTGTTCTTGTTTCTACCGAGAAGTGGGTATCGTGCCCGTTAAATTGCATGTTAGACTCGTTTCAGTAAGATTTCTACTATGTAGTCATCAGTAAAAATCACGACGCGCTGGCCCTGACGCCTTTTTGGAGTCGCAATGTCCTCGGATCTCCTGGCAAATTCGTCAGATTCCTCCAGACTTCCCTCGAGGACAACAGCGTCTGCATCAATGCTACCCTTGATGAGAAACTCGTAATTATGGTCGACGGCTGTATTGTCCTTGCCGTAACGTGTTACAATGTCGAGGTCTGCTGCCAGCTGTTCTGTGTCGAAAATGCATCGGTCTCTCAGTCGCGACGTATCAATCATGTAGAAGCGGATACGGTCACGCCCATACCGCGGATTGTTTTTGAATAGCCTATCCGACCAGGCCAGCAGCCGAGAAAGGTCCACAAAAGGTCGACATGTAGGGGCTGGGCGTTCTGCAACCCCGTTCGAAGTGTCTGCTGACGGTGGTTTTGAGAGTGCACATATTGTTTACGTTCGTGTTCTGGTCAAGGGAAAACACGCTTTTGTTCTTGTGGTTGATCGAATGGGATGCCGGATGAATCGCGCGGTAGAGATAGCGAGGTGGGTGGTAGCATGTGTAGTCGTCGAGGGTGAATGCGACCGTGGCGATGAAGATTTCTTCGTCTGAGGAGCTGTCGTTGTCCGTCGGTGCTTGGGGATCCTCTTTGCCCGCAGGAATCTGCCCGCCTAGCTCGCTCGTAGTATCGCCAAGTCCCAGCTTTTCAAATGTCTCCAGGAATTCTTAAACCGCATCTACATCTCTTCCACGCTCATGCGAGAGACATTCTTGGTTTTGTGTCTGCCTGCCGCCATCACCCTTGCTGTGGCTCTCAACCTCCTTATCATCGCCGTGGGCGGGTTGGCTGTCCGCGGGTTTGTTTGAGTTCCCATACTCATCAGGAGGGAGGGGACCAGTGTTTGGTTCTTTTGCGGTGGCCATCTTATTTTTGTTCTCTCCCAGAGCTGCTTTGTCGGTAGTCAGCCCTGGCATGGGTGCAGAATCATCCTGCAAAACTTTGAACAGCAACAGGCAGTGTATATATATTCATTTCCGAAACCTAAGGCAAATGATCCTTCAACTCATACACTGCCTCTTTTCGTCTCTTGTGACTCTCCGGGCTTCCGTACTCTGCTCATCCTACTATTTTCTTGTTACGCGCATGTAGTCAGATCCGAATACTCGGCTGACCAACGATGGCGAATAGATTGCTGGGGCTGCCCCCCCGCGCGGATGGCCTCAAATTTCAACGGCTTCTAAGGCCCGCGTGGCCTGTGACAACGTTGCCTAGTTGTAAGCGGCCCAAGATGCGGCCCAGTCAGTCGCCTTAAGCTGGCCAGATTTTTTCGAAAATAGGTGACACGTTCCTATAGGTAGGTAGTCTAGATGTTTGAGTTAATGAAGTGTTGTGCGTATCCCAACAGGTCTCTTATGCTGATGCCAGCCGCATCATAACACCCACGTTGCGCCATTTGGTAGCAGAATCTAAACGCCGGTATTCCGTAAAATATGTAATCCTTCTTAAGTAAACAATAATCAAGAAACTCGATGAAAGTGATGCGGTAACCAGGCGCAGGCGACCCGGCCACAACTTCAGTGGTGTGCTGACTAATCGCTACCAAAAGTCGCGTTTTCAGTCGCGTCTTCTCGGCTTGGTAGACTGAGTATCATACTATTCAAATCGGCGTTACCTCTTCTTCATTTTCAGTGTTATTAGCATCTATATTCCCTCTTTGCTCCCGCCTCCGACAACACCGACCCAGTACCAGACTCAAGTCTCACCACCGGCAATGCGACATTAGGTTGCTTTCAGTGGACCTCTGCAAATCGCGACCACACGTGACCTCCTGTCTGCCTATGTGACCTACATCGTCCTTACTATTCCCGGGGGGCATTTAGCGGTCATTTCCAAGGCTGCGACTGCCTAGGAACTTTTTAGCTTCTAACGCGTATTCACAGCCTTACGACGACATCAGCCCGACCAGCGAGCAGTCGCAATCATGTCAGTTCTGCTCGAGACCAGCAAGGGCGACATTGTCATTGATCTTTTGGTAGACTTTGCACCCAAACTCTGCGAAAAGTAAGTATGAGTCCCCTTAGTCTTGTCGTCAATCTGGTGTCTACGCCCAAAGTCAACAGCTCATCAGCTCAACGTTATTCATCACCAACCTCTACAAAGTCAGCACAACTAACAGTCTAGCTTTCTGAAGCTCTGCAAGATCAAGTACTACAACTACTCGCCTGTTCATTCCATCCAAAAGGATTTCTCTTTCCAGACCGGCGATCCCCTCGGGCCTCTTTCGAAGCAATCCGATGGCGGCTCCAGCATCTGGGGCGTCCTGTCGCACGACGCATCCCGGCGCACATTTCCGGCCCTCTTCCATCCCAAGCTGAAGCATCTCGAGCGCGGCACGGTCGGCATGGCCACTGTGGCACATCCGACAAATCCAGACGTCCGCCTGGCTGGCTCTCAGTTTATTGTGTCGCTCGGCGATGAGACCGACTTCCTCGACGGCAAGTCTGCCATATTTGGGCGCGTTGTCGAGGGCTTCGATGTCCTCGAGCAGATCAATGAAGCCGTTGTCGACGACAAGGGATACCCGCTCATCGATATCCGCATCAACCACACCGTCATCCTCGACGATCCCTACGCCGACCCGGACAGCCTCGTCGAGCCGCCATCGTCGCCCAAGCCCACGCGCGCACAGCTAGATACGGCACGTCTGGGCGAAGAGGAGCAGCGCAAGATTGAAGCACACGAGCTCGACGAAGACAATGAAGAGCGCGTCGCCGAGCGCGAGAAGCAGCAACGCGTGCGTGCGGCGCGTGCCCAGGCGCTGACGCTCGAGGTCATGGGTGACCTGCCATCTGCCGATATTGCGCCGCCCGAGAATGTGCTCTTTGTCTGCAAGCTCAATCCGGTGACCCAGGACTCGGACCTGGAGCTGATCTTCAGCCGGTTCGGCAAGATCCTGTCGTGCGAGGTGATCCGCGACCAGAAGACGGGTGACAGTCTGCAGTATGCCTTTATCGAATTCGAAGACAAGAGCTCCTGCGAGACGGCCTATTTCAAAATGCAGGATGTTCTTATAGACGACCGGCGCATCCACGTCGACTTTAGTCAGAGTGTGAGCAAGCTGACGGGTGCGTGGTGGGGTGAGAAGCGGCAAAATCAGTCGCACTCGCGCGGCAAGGGTGGTTGGGGTGGCGTCAATGAGCTGGAGAAGTGGCGCAAATACCGCAACGAAGAGGATGACGACGACAAGGGTGGCGGCTCGTACGGCATGGTGCACGACGACACGGCAGGGGAGCGGGGACGGGCAGCCAATCCGGAAGGAAATGCGGGCAGTACAGAAGGCAAGGCGGACAGAAGATCTGAGTACGCAGACCGTGGCTACAAGGATAGAGGCAGAGGTCCGCACAATGGACGCAGTGACCGGGATGACCGCCACGGTGATGGGCGTAGTGGCCGGCACGATGACCGTCGCGATGGCTGGGATGACAGACGGGGGCACGATGACTACAGAGGGGGCATAGATGGAAGAGGAAGGGGTGGAAGAGAAAGAGACGGCAGAGGCAGAGACGGCAGAGATTACAGAGACAGGGACGAGGGCCGGTCAAATGCTCGCAGTCGGAGTCCACGGCCATTCAAGTCTTACAGAGATGACCGGGATAAGAACCGAAGCCGACGGTAGTTTATGTCTGTCTCTGTTCTGTACTTATTTTATGTGCCTGTACTTGTCTGTTTCCATTTGTCCGCTGCAAGGCCAGCTGTGTCAGCGTGTATACTACTTGAGCTCTAAATTATATTACGATGTTACGATGCTACGATGCGACAACTGGACCCTGAATAATAGCCGCCTCAATATTGCTGCTGTCGCAATCACAATCTACTGATCTGAATGTTCAAGGTATGTCGTCGAGCTGGCTCCCTGTGGCTGACCTATTTGGAAACCGTTTGACTTTATCTCCCCAGTTCCCAGTAACCGCTAGCCCTTGTCTTTGATTCCTCGTCTCTGTCTTCTCTTTTCTCTTGTTTCTTATTCTTCTTCTTCTTTCGCCGGTATCCTCTCCGTCTTCTCTTCCGCTTTCTGTCATGTTTTCTGTTTCTGTTTTCTCTTCCGTATTTCTTCCTCCTCTGGCCACTTATCTCTTGGTTGGCTGATGTATGTATGTTGGTGAGACCACGCCTCTTCTTGACAGTCACAGTCACCCATCTTCTCTAACCTTGTCATGTCTGCAATATACACTCAATATAGAACTGTGCCACTGCTTTGTACAACAGCGGACAGACTGGCGAACGCTGCAAGTCAGAATATGACAGACAGGAGCAATTGGCTCAGAGTTGTATGTGTCGGCCAACACTTCTTTATCTTATTTTATTGTTTGTTCCGTATGCTTTATAAGTATATCGAGCTGCTTGTACATCACAACATCGGGAAGATGCAGTCAGGGGTAGAGAGTGGGGAGAATCTGTGTTTGTCTCTGGCTGTTGGTTTTAGTTTGATGAGTTTATCTTCGGTTGGCACTCCCTCCTGGCTCAGTCACTGTCTACTGTTAAGCATCTTGTGGTTTTCCTGGTTGGTGCTACAGTACCATCGACTTGTGGAGGCGAGTCTCTGCTTGACTGTTTCCCTTATCATGTTCCTTGTTTCTGTTTCCGTTTCTGTTTTGATGTAGCTGTCTTGGGCAAATTTAAGTTATGTAGGAATGACAACGAGCCTCGTATTAGTTCTACCTCTCAGTGTCAACAACTCTCAGCCTTGGCCGTTCGTGATGTTTCAAGCCATTGTCTTTCTTATCAGCCACTACACTGCGTTTGTGTTTCAATTATTACGTCATGTCAACCTGCATCATTCTGTCTTGTCTTTTGTCCGGGCGATGCCGAGTATACGCTGCTCTTCTCATGTTCTTCCTCGATCTCGCTCTTGTTATTATCGCTTCATTCATACTTCTCGCCTCATTCCGCCCACTTCTGAGAGTAGCCTTCATCTAACTGTTTGCCCTGATATATCAGAAGAGACATGTCACCTGCTTCAACTCTCACAGCATGAGAACATGAGAACACGGACTATTGGCCGCATAGCTTCGTGACCTCATGCATCAGTGCACGTCCATGATAACATAGACTCAAATGATAAACAAATAAATGAAGTAATATTGTGGGAAAACAAACCTAGAGTCAAACACCAAAAGGCAATCTATTTACGGATGCTTGCGGCGTTCTGTGCATAGAGCGCCATTAATCAATTTCAAAGAACTTGTTGCGTGGCCAGCAGCTCCGTTTGTTGCTGACTGCTCTGCGGGGGTCACCTGCATATCTTTGGGCAGCCTTCTCCGAGACTGCACCCAGTCGTGGAAATGTTTGTCGATCGCTCATCCTCGGTGCAGTCAGGGTTTTTATCGTTAACACTGCAAAAATGCTCAAACCTTGCCGCTAGACAATGGTCACACCAAACACAGGCTGCAAGAAATATGACAGCAGACAGTATGACAACTGTCTTGATTTTTATTCATATGTTTTCCTATTGTCAGATGAGTTATGTTATATTTTATGCTGTAATGAACACTTTACAAGACGTACAAGCTACTCTTACTCTGAAAACCGTGATACAAACAAGACGGAGGACAGAAGGCGAGCACAAAAGTGTGTCCTACAAGCGGGAGGAGTTGCCATTCCGCTGTAGAGTGTGGTCGGTAAATATCTTGGTCCTCACACACAACTCTTATAATTATTATTGTATTATTGTCTGATATCAGTGGTGCTGTGCTACGGGGGAGATACGAGAATCATACAAACGAGCTTGAGCTTTGGCAGTCAGACGGCTGGCCAACCATGACTAGGCGTGCGTCGACAAACAACGAGCCAAAGATGTCTTTTATGTGATCTAGTTTTTGTATTATTTCAATCAGTCAAATACATAAATTTATTTATGCTAAAGTCTGATCGTATTGATAGAGTGGCAGTAGGCTGGACGTACCTGCAGCAAGGTGTGTTATCAACAGGAATAGAAGACAGGCATAGAGGCCATGCATAGATGTTCAGGCATTCTGAAGGGGTTGCAAGAGGCTGGCTGAGCGTTTGGAGTTGGTTGTTTCCGCTGCATTATGTTCTTAAGCTGAGATACTACGAATCCTAGCTGTACAAGACAAGGCAGCCAAAGTCACTCCAGTCGAAAAGCAATCCTTTTGAACAACCATCTAGACTGCCAGGTGCGTGTGTTGGTTCAAGGGTGCAAAGAGGCATTGTTATCTAATACAATGAAACTATCTAGATGTATTATATATGCTATTTGCTAAGCTCAGGGCACTCTTTGTTAGAGAGCTCATGACAATGGCAGTCCAACGTCATCAGTAGACAAGTCTATATGAATACAGTATCTAAATGCAGGCCAAAGACGAAGATGACAAGAAAGGATAAATGCATTGACGTCTCACTCAGAGAATACAATATCCGCTATAGTCGGAAGCAAGGTAGTGCAGTAGTTACAAACGCACACAAGCACCAGCACATGCATACAGACAGACACAGACAGACAGACAGACAGACAGACAGACAGACAGACAGACAGACAGATAAGCAAAAAGCAGATAATAAATACATACAGATTCCGATCTAGATATACAGAATAGAGGTACTTACGGCGGCGTCCAAGACAAGCTCTGTCCGTCTTTGTTTGATTGTTTTGCTCTTGATTTCATGTCTCTTTGGATTTTGCTCGAGGCCGGTGATACACTTGCTTTGCCGTAGAAGCGTGGTCTAGCTGCCCCATCGCCAGTCTTCTAATTTCCTCGCCATGTCCTCACCTCTCCTCTCGATGAAAACTTGGTACTGCAAACTATAAAACTGCACAGGACGCAGACGTCACACAAACAGAGCAAGCCGCCTATGATATGTGACAGATCAGATATGCCCGTTTTATTTCTCGTTTCTGTTCTTGTTTCGTTTCTCGTTTTCCTCCGTCGTCTGCTGTCTGCTATCTGTCTTCTGTTGTATGTCGTCTATATCATTTCCGTTCGCTTCTTCCCCCTCTCAATATAGTGTTATATCGCGTCGTCTTTTCCTCTCCACGCTCTCCCGATTTATCTAGATTTAATATTATTTTAATATTTGTACACTTAATGCCTCTCTCACGCAGTTTCCCTTGTATTATCCCTCCTCTCACATCCCATCTATTTAATCTTCCGGTATTCCTTGCACTCTTGTTCTTCTTGTCCAGTCCTCTTCACCTCTCCCCTGATCCCCGGCTTCTGCCTTGTCTTTTATCGGCATTGATCCTCCGCCTTCTCTTCTCTCGTCATCTCCTGTCTCTTATCGTCGACCTCTAGCCTTCCGGTTGCTTTGCGTCTGCTTTTTATCCATCCCTTTATTATACTCGACCTCTTCACTGGCACACCCGTCAATACAGAACGTGTTATCAATCAAAACACGAGAAATCCTCAGCCCTTCACCCTTTCAAGTGCATAACTATTCTAATCGTGGCCTTGGGGCTGTCTTTGTTCTCTACTTCTCCATTCTCATTTCTCATTTGCTCCGTTCTCATCTTATCCATCAAGTCTCGAGTCCATCTCTTTCACAATATTGTCCATTCCACCCGAGGCGTTTTCTTTGTATTGTATGTTGGCCTCCTCTGAAATAACTGGGAGCTTTCACGCAAACTAACAAACATCTACAGCAGTCAATATGGTCTCCCAGGCTGGCTATCATGCCAACCACGCCGACGGCAAGCGGCCCGCCCACTCGTATTCCCCCTACATGCCGGCCAACAGGTACACGGAAAGCCGTGTTTACGTTCCCAGCATCCCCAACAACGAGCACCGTGGCCTGCTGTGTGGTGCCGTTGAAAAGGGTGAAGGAAGCACTCGGAAGAGGATTGCTGTTGCTGTGGGTTTACTGTCTTCGTCCCTTTTTTTCTGAAGTCCATCAACTAATAATACTGCTAGTGCGGCCGCTGCCGGCAGAGAAAGATCCGGTGCAGTGGCGACAAGGGCCAGGGTATGCCGTGCACCAACTGCCACAATGCCGGAGTCACTCCGTGCCTCTTCCTCCGTGTGTCGTCGCGTGAAGCTACCATCAAAGCCGACTTTGACTACAATACACACATCTCACGCGCCCTGGCCCACCGCGCGGCCGTCCCCCCTCTGCCAAGCTCTTTATCTAGCTCGCTGTCTAGCTCTCTATCTGGCTTGTCCGGGCCTATGTCTAGTCCTCTATCTGGCTCTCTTTCTGGTCCAGCTGGCTCTCTGTCTAGCAGTCACTATGGGGATTTTAGCGACTTCAACCCCAGCGGCGGCTCCAGCAGCGGCGATCCCTACCGCTCGACAAACAACATGTACCCTTACACTCACAAAGCCTTATACAACAGCCTTCCACAGCCGCCTTGGACACCGGGGTATACGGAAGACTGCGGCAGCGCGCCTGGCGACTACTCGGCCACCCAGGCATACAGCTCGTACGGTGCTGGTGCTGTTGGCGAGCAGACATCGCAGACGCACACTTCACAGACACAGACACCGCAGACATCGCAGCTCATGCCTCCTTTTACATGGGATGACCGGCCGCCGCCACCTCCGCTGCCACTCAGGGTACAAGCTCCAGACTCTTCGGGCGTCTCATCTTTGCCTCCGCCGGTCCAGTCCCAATCCCACCATATTGGCCATCACCACCACGACCACGACCACGATTATGAGCATAATCACGGGGATCACCACCACGCTCACCACACCAAGCCCCAAGACACCCAGCCTCAGCCTCGCTGCCACTGCCGCCAGTGTATTGAGGGTCACGGCCAGGCCAAGCTGCCAACCGACTTAGCCTCGCCTCAAGTACCTTCTTCTCATGATCAACAGAATCACCAAAGCCAGTCTCACCATGAGCACGATGTCGACCAGTACATTCATGGCGAGCTTGTCTATCGCCCAGCCAAGACCGGAGGCGAAGAGACACTCGCACGCTCATCCATTGAGAATCTTCAACTTAGCAGCGACAGAAACACAATCAGCAACAACAACAACAGCAGCAGCAGCAACAGCAACAGCAACAGCTGTAGCAGTGCTACTCAGGCTATGCAAGCAGCATCCATAAGCCGTGCCCCTTCCCAGGGAAGTGTGGTTGTAGCTGACTCAAGCGCGCCTGTGTCGGTGCCGGTATCTCACTTCAAACAAGAGATGACCAGCAGCCGCAGCGCCGCGTCCAGTCCAGCTCCTGTTCAGACGCAATCCAAGCCGCCCATGCAGCCACCCATGCAGCCCCCTATGCCGTCTATGCAGGCTCACATTCCCATGCCTATGCCTCCTCCACTGCCGTCTCAGGAGCATGTCCACGCCAGCTCCCCCTATGCCAGTGTGCACGCCAGTACAGCCAACACCTCTGAAAACCTGGCTCGTGGCAGTTTGAGTAAGTATCCGGCTGCTTCCAGCGACATCAGCCGCCGATCGAGCGTGCATGTCCCCAGCCACGTCCCGAGCCACGCCTACCCAAAAGACGTCTACCACGAAGCGGGCCTCTACAGCGCCGGCTTAGAAAGTCCTGCCCCTACTGCTCCTTCTGCTCTTTCTGCTTCTTCTACGTCTGCTCCTGCTACTGTGCCGGACCGTGCCAGCGAGGGTAGCATTTTCAGCGAGCAGGAGCGCAATGTCGTCGGCACCCAAGGCCCGGGTCCCGTGGGCTCTTGTCTCGACAGCTACACCTACGATTCAGGCCCAAGCTGCAACTCTAATGCCAACTCCAACGACAACACATCTATCAAGAGCAGGCCGTCGCTGTCTTTGACATCGCTGCACGGCGTCTATGGCCGCCAGAACAGGAAAAAGTCGTCGGCTGACAGCCTCGTCAAGGCGCGTCCATACAGCCCTGCAGCCAGTCCCGTTGGCTCCATGCTGCCACCTCACCACCATATCCATAGCCAGAACCACAGCTACAGCCACGGCCATGGCTATGACCATGCTCACACTCACATTGGTAGCAGTCGCCAGCCCAGCACCTCTGTTTGCGGCTCGCCACTGCCGCCGCCCATGCACTCGTGCACGGATCTACAGGCGCACGATGTCAAAGCGGACTCGCCGTATTAGGTTGGACAGATAGTAGAGCTGTGCTCTCAGGTTACGTTTGTTTTTCTCCTTTCATTCATGTTCTGTCTTCGATTTTGTATTCTTTATGTATCTATCTTCTTTTCTATCTCAAATAATGTTATATCTCATAGGTTGTTGTCGTTTTTGTCATTTTTTCCTCGCTTTCCATGTCTGTTGTTTTCTCATTCTGTTGTGTTATCTAACTGTCTTCTGCTTCTCTGTTATATCTTGTCTGGGTTATTTGTATGAGATGATAGGTTATGGGCCGTTGGATTCGTATATTTACGGACACCGGATTGTTTACTTCCCCTTTTCCGGTAATGGGTGCTAGTTATTATATATCAAACTAAAAAATATTAAACATTAACTTAGAACTGCTTTACTGTGTCGCAGTCAACAAGTGTAGAACATTGTAGATAAGAGTAGTCCATATTGTCTTGAACTGTCCTTGCTTTCATTCTCTATTTCGTAAGTTTTGCTAAATCTTTTATTTTATTTTAATATTTTTAAATCATGTTCTCCTTTTATTAGAATTGAGATCTGACAATGCTAACTCCAGAGTATGATTTTCTTCTTATCCTACTGGCTTCTCGAAATTTTCCAAAATCAAAACATAAAGTATTCCATTCTCTAGTCCAGAGCTCGTTAATAGCAAACATATACATCGACCTCATCTCTTATATGTACAGAGATACACATCGTAGATTCATCGACCCCACATGCCTGACTTGAGCTTCAGTCACTGCTGGCCAATTGTTGGAGCTTGTGGTGGCTTACCCCATATTAACCCTGTCGGCTCCATTTATATATCCCACCGCCTTCTTCTGCGCCAATCGCACCTTCCCGTTTGGCATCTAAATCTCCATTTTGGAGCTTACACGTAACTTCTAGCAGAAGCAAGCAGGTGCTCCCCCTCACTGTACTTTCCTGCACTCTGTTCCTGTTTTTCACTACATAGTAGCTGCATCCTGCCTTATTTCTCGCCACCTGCCAGTTCCTGCGCAAATACGGCTTCACTTTTGACGACAGCGAGAGTCTTGTCTTTTCAGCTATTCTCTACTATCCGCCAACGTCTTTATACCCCTCCTTCACAATGCAGATTCCCCTGATTCGGCTCCAGTGCGGAGTCAACTCCTACGACTGGGGCAAGGTCGGCTCCGACTCCGTGGCCGCCCAGTATGCCGAGGCCACTCCGGCAGACGGCTTCTCCGTCCAGGAAGACAAGCCTTACGCCGAGCTGTGGATGGGCACACACTCCTCGAACCCCTCCAAGGACGTCGTGACCGGCCGCGCCCTGCTCGACCTCGTCCAGGACAACCAGGCGCTGCTCGGCTCGTCTATTGCGGAAAAGTACGGCGCCAAGCTGCCCTTCCTCTTCAAGGTCCTGTCTATCAACAAGGCGCTCTCGATCCAGGCACATCCTAACAAGAAGCTGGCCGAGCAGCTGCACGCCCGCGACCCCAAGAACTACCCCGACGACAACCACAAGCCCGAGATGGCCATTGCCGTGACGCCCTTTGAGGGTCTCTGCGGTTTCCGCCCGCTCGCCGAGATTGCACACTTCCTCAAGACCGTGCCGCCCCTGCGCAGCCTGGTCGGCGAGTCTGTGGCCGATGCCTTTGTGTCGACAGTAGACGGCCACGAGACAGACGAGGCCCCAGAGGCGCTGGCAAAGAACAAGGCCGTGCTGAAGGATCTGTTCTCGGCACTGATGGCGGCTTCACAAGAGTCCCTGGCCACGGCGAGCGATGCCCT
The DNA here is from genome assembly GCA_022392945.1 of Ophiostoma australiae. Classification (NCBI taxonomy): domain Eukaryota; kingdom Fungi; phylum Ascomycota; class Sordariomycetes; order Ophiostomatales; family Ophiostomataceae; genus Ophiostoma; species Ophiostoma australiae. The sequence continues at coordinate 3,170,211 of JAKRGJ010000002.1, read as the reverse complement.
GATGAAGCTGGTGGCTGCCGATGCCAAGGGATTTGCCGACGGCGGCGTCGAGTCGTCGTCGGGCGCCACCATGTCCAAGCTGATCAACCGGCTGTACGGCGAGTTTGGCGTCGACTACGGCCTGTTCAACCTTTTCTTCCTCAACTACGTCACCCTCCAGCGCGGCGAGGCTCTCTTCCTGCAGGCCGACGACATCCACGCTTACATCTCGGGCGATATCATCGAGTGCATGGCGGCGTCGGACAATGTCGTGCGTGCCGGCTTCACGCCCAAGTTCAAGGACGTGAGCACGCTGACGTCGATGCTGACGTACAACTACGCGCCCATTGACGAGCAAAAGATGCAGCCCGTCGACTACCCCTACGCCACCCTCAACCGCGAGGCGTACAGCTCCGGGTCCGAGAGCACGCTCTACGACCCGCCGATCCAGGAGTTCAGCGTCGTGCGGACGGCCCTGAAGAGCAAGGGCGCCAAGGTGACGCTGGACGCTGTCAGCGGCCCGAGCATTATCATCTGCACGGGCGGCCGCGGTACGATTGCCGTAGGTCCCAAGGTCGAGACGGTTGAGGAGGGCTACGTGTTCTTTGTGGGTGCGACGGCCGAGACCGTGATGCAGGCGGGCGCATTGAATGACGGTGAAGAGTTTGAGACGTTCTATGCATTCTGCGAGATCGAGGAGGACAACTAGACGAGCTGTTTTACTTTGTCTTGATTCTTTATTTCTCTTCTGCTTTACTTTTGTTTTATTTTCTGTTTCTCTTCATCTTCTGCCAGTTGAAGCGTATGTCCGGGGTGGCATTATAATATCCAATATATAGTGTTTTGAAGAAGATATAAAAACAACATCTTGTTTATTAGGGTTTATTCTCTCTTATAATCGTAAAAAGATGTATTCAACTGTACGCATTTTTATTTAATTTGACTTCATTGTTAACGATTGAATCTGTCTCCAGCAGTTGTATCAAACTGTGATCAAACTATTACACAGCTTCAAGCGAATAACTGATGACAGCTTTAACACCACCAACATGATGTCATTGGATTGCCCCACTCCGGCCTTCCCTAGCAAATGCCGCCGTCCTATTTGCTGGCTGAAACTTCATCTCCAATCAGTACTCGGTAATTTCCAGCATTCAGCACAATCAGCCTCGACACATGGATGGAAATGCCCTGACGCAGAGCTTGCCCGTGCAGCGGTTCGTCCGCCAGTACCTCCAGGCCGAGCCCAACCCCGACTTGCCCACCGACAGAGCCCTTCTCCGCGACGAGTATGTCCAGGAATACCTCTACGCGACCCTCTTCTTGCCCTCGGCCTGCGCGCCCGAAGAGTACCAGCTGCCACCGGCCTATGCCAAGCGCATTCTAAAAAGGCTCACAGAGGCCATCGAGGCCAGCATCGACGACTGGGATGAGCATGCTGTGTCCGACAACCTGCTCGAACACTTTGCCAACTTTAGCAGCGCTTCGAGCGTCCCTTTTGTCCGCAAGCATCGCGTCATCTACTCTATATCTGCTCTCTCTACAACTGAATCTACACCGTCCATCACGTTCCTCGAGAACAGAGCTACCATATCGGCCGGTGGCACGACGGGCATCCGCACATGGGAGGCGGCTCTGCATCTGGGCGAGTACCTCTGCCGCAAGCAGCCGATGCTAATGCGCGGAAAGAGAGTGCTGGAGCTCGGTTCGGGGACCGGCTATATTTCTGTGTTGTGTGCCAAGCATCTGGGTGCGGCCAAGTGCGTGGCCACGGACGGCTCGCTGGAAGTGGTGAATAACTTGCCGGTCAACTTGGAGCTCAACGGTCTAGATAGCAAGCAAGTTGCCAGCCGCGAGCTTTCATGGGGACCAGCGCCGCCAGAGTGGATAGATCTAGAATCTGCATCCTTTGATGTCATCCTTGGCGCCGACATTACTTTTGACGCACGCATCATGCCGGACCTGCTGGCGACGATTCACTGGTGTCTGGCTGCCAACAAGGACGCGACGGTGCTCATCTCGGCCACAGAGCGCAACAAGGAGACGTTTGACACGTTCATGCAGCTGGCCGCAGAGCAGTCGCTACGTGTCGAGACAGTCGACTTTCCCGTAATTCCGCGACGCGAGCAGGCCGGTCCCTTCTATAGCGACGTCGTGCCAATTCACATTTGCCAATTAAGTATTATGTAATATTTTTTCTTATAAAGTTGTTATCCAGTTCTTATCTTATCAGTCGAATAAAATAATACTCACGTGCTCTGTCACACTAGGGCTAAGTGTCAACAATTGCGGGGACACCGCACAGCAAGAGAAGAACCCAGAAATAGACACCAAAAACAGAAAGAGAAAAGAGAAATAGCGGGTCCAAGTTCGGGCCACGGAAAATTAGCCGCGCCGGGCTTGAGAAAAATTGTCAGCACGCTGGGCCCTGTAGTAGTAGAAGTATAGCGCTTGTAGTAGGCAAACCAGTGAAAAGGTAGTTCAGAGCAGTAAATAGTGGGTCAGTTTGTAGCAAAAAACAGTGAGGAAAAAAATAGTCTCGAAAAGTTTGCCCTCCCGCTTTCCCTGTCCCCTCTTGCTATTATCGAGATTTGAATTCTACTTCGACTTCTGCTTCGACTTGACGACCGACACGACACGACACGACACTTTCGATATCACCCATCCCCCAACATATCGACACATATTGCCCAAGATGGCGGACGTTGACACCCCCGTTACCCTGCGGACTCGCAAGTTCATCCGCAACCCCCTGCTGGGCCGCAAGCAGATGGTCGTGTAAGTTGGCACGATGAGCACGGCGATGAGGATCACGACCGACGATGGACACGAACGAGACGAGAGAGACGGACATCACAGACGGCATTGGTAATAGAAACGACGACAACAACTGGACAGACGACAGCATGCGACGACAAATCTAAAGACGAAATCGAATATTTCACATCAGCTGGGACGGCAGCGTGGCAGAGCAGTGGCTTCACGGATGGGACAATGACGGCACGGAATCTTATCCGAGCACGAATCATCCAGGTCGTTTTTATTTCGGTTTTAACAGCAAGCTGGCAAGGACGACTATGTACGCTGAACTGCTCAAGTCAAAGTTCATTTCCATCGCACACGACACGACTATCCAGACAACCAAACGACGGCTACCACCACTGTTCTGCCCACGACGACACTCCGGTTGCCATGCCACTATATCTGTCACAACACACTCGCTTCGTCTCGGATCTCGTCACAACTGATCTCTCGTCTCGTCTTACCCTCACCACCACCATCTACAATAGCTAACAGTTCAGTGACATCCTGCACCCCAACCGCGCCAACATCTCCAAGGAGGAGCTGCGTGACAAGCTGGCTACCCTGTACAAGGCTGCCAAGGACCAGGTCAACGTCTTCGGCCTGCGGACGCACTTCGGTGGCGGCAAGACCACCGGCTTTGCCCTGGTGTACGACTCGCCCGAGGCCATGATCAAGTTCGAGCCCCACTACCGCCTGGTGCGCGTTGGCAAGGCCAACAAGATCGAGAAGCCCGGCAGACAACAGCGTATGTTTCCTCCCTTTCTTACTTCAAGCAAAAGCAGCAAGACTAACCCCCCACAGGCAAGCAGCGCAAGAACCGCCAGAAGACCCTCCGCGGCACAGCAAAGGCCAAGGGTGTCAAGGCCAAGAAGGACAAATAGACGACTCGCTCCGACTGGCGATGATATTAATGGCGATGGCGGCGTCGACTTTAGCACCATATCTCGAGATGAACAACGAGTGCAGTGTTGGACGGTGTCAGCATGTCTGTGTATACTAAAAAAAAATATACACTCCTGCAAACCAAAACAAAAAAAATCTGGTCAACCATTAAAAAGGAAGAAGAACGGCACAAAAAAAGGAACGAGAACAAAACACAAAAAACTGGGAAGGGATTTAAATGTTTTACCTTATTTGGGGCGTCCTTGTATTTCACATTTGAAAGCAATATCCTGTGCTGTGCAAACAGCATGGCCTCTACATTTCGATTTCGGCGTGATATACTTAGTTGTTTTGATCTCGTGGAGTGCATGGCTGTTCTTTTGTTTTGTTTTGTTTTGTTTCTTTTGTTTCTTTAACTACGAGCAGACAATAAAAAATGTTGAAAATTAAAACAAGTGCCGTTGGTGACTCGCATTGTCACATATTACAGAATGTATCGAGGCTATCAATAGATATACACACCACAAGCATATACACACTAATACACCAGCATGACTGCCACGAGAGCGCCCGCCAGCCATGCCTTGCTGCCAGTCTCCCTCTTGGCTCCGGCCGAATCGACACTGGCATCGAGAATCGGCTCGTGCCAGCCGCAGTGCGAGTCGGGGCCGATCGTCACGCACGAATAGTATGTCGTCTGCACAAACTTGGCACCCTTGGCGGCAGTGACAGCAGTCGAATCCGGCGGCGGTGTAAACAGAGTGACAAATGATCCAGTAGGTGTTTCAGAGAGGTGGCTCTCTGCGGCTGTGCGGTTGTGGTAGTCATGTCCGTCCATGCCATGGCGCGTGTGGTTCCCGGGCATGTCAGGGCAGTCGTCGGTGATGGTAGTGCTGTTGCCATTCTTTGCAAACGAGCTGTGGGTTTGGTTATGTGCGTCTGGGGCAAAGCCTGGGAGGCAGTGCTTGTGGGCGTCGGGACCACGAGGGGAGCCCGTGCCAGACGGAGCAGCCGTGAAAGCGGTAGGGACACCAGAAGCAAAGGTGGAAGAAAAGGCAGGCGGGGAAGCAGACGGGAAAATGGACGGAAGAGTAGATACAGTGGGATCAGCAGGCAGAGCTGCGGCGGTCTCCAAGTGGTAGAGAGAAACACAGGCGAGAGCCAGGACGATGTTCTTGAAAGTCATGATGACTAAGCTGTTAAGAAAGAGAATATGTAAAGAAGAATATAGAGAAGAATATAGAGAAATAGTGTTGCCAGCAACAGGTATAAAATAAAGACAAAAAAGAAATGAAGGAACACAAAGTGAAATGAGAGAAGAGGCTTGCTGTCGATGCAGGATCAGAGAATCTACAAAATGCCAAGCCGGGCATCATCAATTTATATCCCTGAGATCACAGCCATCGCTCAAGGTGACAGCCCATGTATACAGTGCTTTGTTCGGTTTTTCAGTCGCGCTCGCCATCTGCCGTTTGCCATTCGACGCGTAAGACTCAGGTAAGTACAGATGCAAGTCTTGGATGTCGTCTCTTGACTTGTTGACTTCTATGTCGTTCTTTGTCAGTGTCGCGGCGTCATGCGTGATATTCTGATTGTCGGTAGAGCACAAGAACAAATCATTGCTTCAATTGGGTGCATTGCGTATGTAGTTTACAAGTATAGACACTGGCAGAAGAGCTGCTACCAACCAGCAGGTGTAGACGTATTAGTCTGTATGCTAGTCGGAAGAGATGAAGTGCAAGTCGGCCGCTTACAGCCAATCATTTAAGTACACGAAATATTTTCCAGACGTGGGCCATAAGACGCAAATATCACTGAATACCAACTACGGCACAAAGGAAGAGACGAAACGAGAATATGAAACACTCTTCTTTACTGTGTGCTTGTCGATACGGAAGACAGAGTAGTGAGCATTAAGTCCAAGGTGTTGTTAACTTTTTTACTGCTTATGTAATATCGCGACGTCATGCCGATGTCTTTCGTTTCCCTCTCTTGACAGGCAAGACTCTATTGCACTGGAGAAAGGGTAGCCTTTATTTAATCCACACACAAATACACAACTGCAGCAGATAGACGCGGCATGAGAAAAGGGCAAAAGACGGTGCACGAGAAAATGTAAAATATAGCTAGAAGAAAAGACAACATGGCTATCCAAAGGTCTCCTTGCAAGAGGGACACTCGCAGGTGAGTGTGACAACCGAGTGATCTGAATCAATAACGATTTGGTTACCGACTTTGGAAGGCCAGATGCATGCTCTTTTGGGTAGATACACAAACGGTTCGCCATGGACTTTGACCCAGTTAGACTCGTATTCATAGAAGAAAGTCGGCGATTTTCCCGGATTCTCGTCCTGGGGAGGCGTCAGCGGTGGCACCTGGTCTCCGTCTTCGTTGCATAGTATTTGAAAAGTCCCATCTCTGGACCTCAACGTGAGTGCCTTTCCGTCATCCGAGAACGTCATCGCAACAGGGTCATCGCCATCAGCGGCTGGCAGCGTTCGGACTTTCTTGAGAGTATGCAAATCCCATACCTGAACGTTGTGACGACGCTTATTGGACACCACAGAAGCAAGCCATTTTTCGTCAGGCGAGATGGAATTCACAGAGACGAAGGGCTCATAAGAGAGCTGGTCTGGGATGTCGTCAAAGGTCTCGCTTGTCCAGACTCGCGTTTTATCAAAGCCTGTACAGACAGCCACACACATCCCATTGGGAGACAGCATTGCAAGTCCCTTGGAGAAATTATTCCAATACTCCATGACGAGTTGCTTTTCGTTCAAGTTTCAAATTCTCATAATGGACTCGCTGCGGCTGACAGCGAACCATTGCCCCTGTGACCAAAAGACACTTCTAGGTGACAACTATCTGTGCGGCATCTCGTTGTCATCTTGGAATCCTTTCAGCTCCGGCACAGCGAAATGATGCTGCGCCTCGAGCCAGTCCAGCTGAAACCTTTCGGTGATCTCGCCCGTCTCAAGGTCCTGAATGTCGAGAGTGTTGTCTGGCCGGTAGTGTGCGTGCCATCGGTTTCTAGGCCAATCGAGCTCATCGATAGGCCGGTTGTCTTGATTGAATCCTTCGATAACAAGCTTAAGATACCGATACCGGGTCGTGTTTCCTCTCAAGGCAGAAGCAGCGGGTGAGTCACAAAATGGGCCTGCATATCGCTCCAGAGGGTAAAAAAGTGCAAAATAGAGGTGTGCTTGCAATGGCGCATTACCTAGGTTGGCGCAATCATAGAAGGCTGTTTCGTCGTCAGAGAAGACACCTTCGTTTTCAACTTCGAAATGTAGAGTATCCTTTATAGTCGAATACACAGCATCAGTAGCTTCACATTGATAAGAACTTGGGAAGTTTTCAATGCATGACTTACAACGTAGTTATCAAAATGCGAATACTTGTAAAAACTGATGGCCTCCATCCAGTAGAGAAAATTCTTCTGGGTTAGGGCGGAAACAAGCTCCGAGGGATCTTCGAGGCCAGCCGGTGTACGACGGCGGCGATACCTATCGTGATCATACCTCGCCGATAGGAGGTGACGAATCCATTTCGTAACAGCGTACTGAAGCGATGCCAGTGGCTCCTGTTTAGTGCACGCCAGCAGGACAGAGTCATCTACCGGTCCGAAACGGTCAAGGCCGTACATGTTTGTGTGCAGGGCCGTGCAGCCTGGCCGTGTGGTGTACATCGCTTTCATCGATTGTCGAAACATGTCTACTTGTGTCCACGTGCCCTCTGGCTCTTCATCGGAACGAGTTCGAGTCAGGTAGTCTTTGGCGGATTGATGGATGAAGCTGATTGTCTTGCCAGGCTGGGCTATGCTCAGAAATGAACCACAACTTAAGATGACGTCGTCCATTTCCTCGTTCGAAATGAAAAGGACAGCTGCCATCTCGCAAGTGGCCATCGGCTCATAAGCAAGGCGGACCGCATCCAAGCAGTGCTTGCAAAGGTCGACATGCACACTGTCGTCGTCCTCCTCGATGCGGTCCATGATTCGCCGATAAGCAGCCTCGAGCCCGGCCGGGAACTGCCGCACAACATGCACGGGATCTCCGTGCACCCTTCTCCTGCCATTCTTGTGCTTGGAGTTGAGCTCCTGGAAAACGAACCACACCCATAGGAACGTATTCTGTGCTCTGGGTGTAATAATCTCCGAGTTCTCTTTCAGTTTCTCCGGTGGGTATATGGGGCTGAGGGATGCCAGCTTGTGCTCAATGTACTTTTGGACGGGAGCTTTGAGCACCTGAGAGTCAATCTCAACCCGGAAACGGCCGGAGCTGGCGTCTTCTCCATCGCACACCACTTCTGGACGACTAGAGATGAGCCACTTCACTTTGTCTGTGGAGGTGGAAAAGGCTGTGATCTGTGCCAGTAGCTCTATTGACTGGTTGCATTCATCTAAGGCATCTACCACAAGGTAGCACGGCTCAAGGTTCGGGTCCTGAAGCATAGCTGTGAACGCGTTGCAAAGCGACAGATACAGGCGCTCCTCTTCCTCCCATTCCTTGGCGGCAAACTATGGCTGTGACCTGTGTCCAAACTTGGCTTTGAGGTGAGAAATGAGACGGCATTGCTTCTTCAGCAACTGCCACATCAATGCCCTAATCACGGAGGTCTTAGTATTGAACATTGCGTTTGTGCCCTGGCAAAAGAAGTGATGCACACAGCTGGGCCATCCAGAAGCTGGGATGGGGACGACCTACTCAACTGCTTGACAATGCCCATGACCAGCATCGTCTTTCCGGTTCCAGCAGGGCCCCGCACCCAGAGCATTCGACAATCCTCCTCTTCTTCCCAAGAGACAAACGCCTTGTACTGTTTGGTCTCGAGGATCCAGTCAAAGGCCTCATCAAGGATCTTGTCCTTTCTGTTTTCAAGAAGCTGCATTTCTGCCTCTGGGTCGACCACATACAGCTCATGGAGCAGTGTCAAGTTTTCCCTTGAAGCAGCCGCACGCTGGTTTCTGTAAATAAAACGAGGAAGTTAGTAAAACAAAACAAACGTCAGACATCGAAAGTCCGGGCATGAATACTCACTCTTCCGCTAGCCGGAGTTGTTTCTGTGCGATGGCGAGTAGATTTTGACTGTCATCATACAGGCTTGTGGCAAGATCCAAGACGGCTTTCCGTTGGTCGTTCTCGATAAGCATGGACATAAACGTGGTTGTATCACGCAGATTGCTTTCGGCGTTGGTGACCTTCTGGTACAGTGTCTCCCAGTCCTCTGACTGCCCCATGTCGCCTCCAATGTGTTTGAGCCTTGATTTATGGAAACGAAGCACGCTTTGGCAGAGATACTCCAGGATGGCGGCGTACAGGTCCTCTACTTTGTCTCTGACTTGCTCGGATTTGCTAAGGAGATTTCCAGTGTCTTTGCTGACAAGGTGGCCCTCGATCGCGGTGTAAAAGCCCATCGTGGAACTGATGCTGGTAATGTGTTCCAGATTCTTGGCGTCGGCCTCGCTTGGTCTCGTCAACAACGGAAGCATCAAGGACACCCCGACCCAAGCAATGGATGCAGCGCTGGGTGCTTTTATGGCCTCGTCGATGATCGGCTTGACATTCTTGATACATTTGACAACTCCAGCGATCATGTCTCCAAGTACGAGGGTCTTTTTTGCAACTGTGAATTTGACCCGGCGGCTCTCGCGGTGTTCCTTGCCCTTGTCGGACATTTTTTGGATGCTGACTTGTATATCATCCCTGTTCTCGACGCTGAGCGAAGCACCTAGTAGTAAATTTGTTAGGTGTCGGGGGGGGCGGAAAGATGCTCACCTTCATCTTGGGTAGCTTTATCGACAAGAGCCTCGTACTCCTCTCTCAGTGATGAGTCAAGCTTTTGGTATGCTTTCTCCCACAGAGAACCGCCGGTTTGTCCTTGCAAATGTTCACTGGCAACCTCCGAAGGTTTGAATGGTCATCTGACGTTGGGTAAGTAATGGCCGCAATGACCGTAAGTAGGGATGATGGCGTTTGCCGCTGGGAGCTGTTTCTAGTGGCTGATGAGGGAAGAGTATGGGAAACCGAAGCTGGAGAGATACTCTCGACAGCGGTGACGGGGTCTTGAGGGAGACATGTCGTAGACACGACAACGGGAGCAACCAGTGCTAGGCCGCTTGGTGCTGCAGATGCCACCGGCCCTGCTCGAGGCTCGCCGCCGCTCCCTATCAATTTGTGAGCAGGTGCTTCAACCACCATCAAGACTGTTTGGATATCATCATACCTTTGCCCTGTTTTTCTCTTTCGAGCTTCTTCTTGATGCGTTCGCGAAGCCCCATGGCGTCGTGACTCTCAGGTGTGAGCGTAGAAAAATGACTGTTGCGTTCTCGACAACGTTCAAGCAAGAGATGGAAGAAGTGGTCTTCGGGTATTACTTCACGCGTCTCGTGGCCTAATGGGCTAGACAACGACCAACTCCCTCAACTCCAGCCTCCCTCCTCATGTCAGCTCAATCTTATAGTCGGCTCCAGCCCCTCGTTGATACAGTGCATTTCGGGTGGGGTTTGCCGCTGGAGGATTTGATGGCATGCGGTGATTGGCAGACGTCTCGCCGGCGGCTATGTGCATGATGACGAGTCGGCTTTCTGGTGATTAGGGGACTAGCTCGAAGAATGATCAGAATGAAAACGACCGTCGGGAGAAGGAATCACAAATGGTCCCAGAGAAACTGTGGCTTAAATGGAAGACTCCCTGCAGCCGTTAGATTTCCATTCTATGCAATCATGAGAGTGTTGTCAAAAGCTGCTTCTTGCAGTAGTTGCCTAGTGGGCCTCATCTACGTAATTGTGAGCCTCGCCTTCCAACAGCACGGTTGCTGCATCGCTGCATCGCACCTTCCATATCCATTCCTCCCTTGTTCCGTCATCTTTTGGTATATTTTCAGTGTTGATTATGTAATGTCACGATTGTAATATTTCTCAAGAAGTTGTGAGTTGTGACTTTCGTTTTATTAATTTAGTAGCACCAGTCTCGCAACAGCCCATCCGATACATCGATAATCGAGCACATCTGCAATCGTGTTCAACGACACTACAAGACTTATAACTGATCATGTGCCTTCATGATGACAACAATCTTCTTTCCACGACAATGAGTAATTGAGACAGTCAAAAGACTGCTCATAGACAAGACAATAATAGATACAGGGAGAAAAAAACAAAACCAAATAACCCCTGGCCAGTGCAAAACTAGAAAATGCTATGCTCAATGCTTTCAATTCCAAATCCAGTCCAATCCAAACTCCAAATTCCAATACTCCCGCAACCTGGGTATTCTTGCCAATGACAAACAGAAGGCAAACAAATAATATGAACAAGAAAATCATTCAAGGGCAAAAATGGCAAATGACAAAAGAGAGAGAGAGAGAGACTAGATACCCATCAGGTTGTAGTTCTCTTCAATGGCGCGCCGGCCGAGAGCGCGCTCCCACTCCGTCTGGGCCGCGTCGGCATCCAGATCGACAGAGTCCAGCAGAAAGGCCACATACTAGGGGTTAAAGCCGCTGCACTGCACAATCCGGGGCTCGACAAGGTCGTCCAGGTGGTATGTCCGCTCGCCGTTGTCTTCCTCTTCCTCATCGTCCTCGTCCTCGTCGTCATCCTCTTCACCGGCGGGCAGCTCAAACCGGCCATAGACACGCTCGCCGGTAATGGCGTCGTACTCGCGCTCGACGACCTCGTGCTTGCGGTCACGCACGGCCAGCACGACCTTGATCTCGGGGTTTATGTAGGTGGAGCTGACACTGACAATCTTGGCCGTCATGTTGACGATGACGGGCTGCCAGTTGGTCTTCTGCGACAGCAGCCACTTCTTCCAGGTGATGATCATGCCGGCGACGATGGCGTCCTTGGTCAGGGCGGGCAGCGCCATAAGATCCGCGGGCAGCTTGGGGAGGTCGTGCACCTCGTCCTCGTCCACCTCTGCGTCATCTTCGTCCTCAGAGGAGTCGCTGCTAGAATCATCACTGCTGCTGCTAGGAGTGGCGGCCTGCTCTGTGGCAGCGAGTCTCTTGGGGGGCGGCATCTCGGCATTGGCCGGGATCTTGCGCTTGGCCGAGGCGACGCTGCTAGTGCTGGTGTTGCCGTACCACTGCTGCTTGAATGGGAAAGACGGCTCGTGAAGAGTGAACTTGTCATCAATGCACTCAACGGCAGTGTACTTGATCACCGACTTCCAGTGGTCGGGGTGTCCGACAGGAGGGCCAGTGACAGTGGATTGGGTGGATTTTTCAGGCTCAGTCTCCTGAGACTGAGACTCCTGTGACTCACAGGCACGCTCATGGGCACGCTTGTTGCGGCGACGAGCATTGCGGCGCTGGGTGGAAGTCTTGCCGGCACCAGGGGCCACAGTGTGGCTGGCAGCCGTTGGGGTAGCCGAGACGACAACATTGTCCTTGGCTGGCTCGATGAGAAGCGCCTTGTGCTCGCCTCCGACAGAGTCAATAGTGTCAGCTTCATCTTCTTCATCAGAGCTGGAGTCATCAGAGTCAGAATCTTCTTCGTCATCTTCGGAACTGGAGTCATCACTGGACTCCATGGATTTAAAGTCTTCGTCGTCCTCGTCGTCCTCGTCCTCGTCAGCCAGGGCTTCAGCAAAGTGGACACGGCGAGATGGGCCCTGGCTCTCGGCGAGCAGCTGCAGCTCTGACTGATCCTGGTCGATCTCAGTGCCGTCAGTGATCATGCGTGCCTCGACATCCTCGACATCCTCGACATCCTCGACATCCTCGACATCCTCGACATCCTCGACATCCTCGACATCCTCGACATCCTCATCGTCACGCGGAGCAGGGGCGAGGGCGACCTCGGGACGGCGGATATCAAACTGGATACGGGTACGGCCGAAAGGAATGCCGTCGACCAGGTGGCGACCGTTGGCAGCAATCTGGTAGCGACCGCTAATGCGGCGGCGACGACGGTCGTCAAAGGTGAGAGGCCGGATCACGACTTCGTCGTCCTTATCGAAGATTGTGGCGATGGTCTCATAGTGCAAGCACTCAAAGGGGGTAGACGAGGGCGAAGACGAGAAAAGCTCGACGGCATAGTCTTCGAGACCCCAGTTGCCGCCCGTGAGAGGCACCGTCTCGTTGACCTGCTCAAGCAGGTTGGCCACGGTGGCGTCCGACGAGGAGCGGCCCATGGTGAGCGAGGCGACAAAGGCCAGGTTCAGCTCGGGCAGCCCATTGCGGCGGACATGAAGCCGGAGCCGCGTAGACATTGTGTGTGATTTAGATATATGTAGAGTGTATGTGAAGATGTAGACGTAAATGTAGAGTAGATGTAGATATAATGTAGATAGTGAAGTGTGAGTCCTTGAAAAGAAGAGTGCTTGAAAAGGTCGTCAAGATCTGTGTTGTAAAGGGGAGGAAGAGGGGCAGCTGTGTGAGGGGTGGATGCCTATTTATACAGAACTGGGATCAGAAGACCAGACGAGACGAGCAGGCGACAAAAATGGCAAAAAATGCAGAAACAATATATTTGCAGAACAGTGAATATTAGGCAAGGCTGCACGGCTGATAGACGAAGCATAGGAGGTTTACAGAGCTTGCGCGCCGCGAAATGCGAAATACGGGGATAAATAAAAGTGGGTGGTTCGCCTTCGCGATGATTGGCTACAGGCTTTGACCAAGAGTCTATACATCATGACCCACTTTGTGATACCGATTATGTAACACAGCAATCAACGATCCCTAGATTGTACGACTTGACACAGAATTGCAGTTGTTACTCCAGTTTGCACGCTGTGCATTTTGTTTAGCTGAATTATGGCAGGCTGTGGTATGAAACTGGATGCCACAAGAGTGATATAATTTTGGTGTATTTGGTATTGATATGATTTACTTTTGACTTCATTTGGATGTGCTTTGATCTGCTATACCAGCCCGCCCGAGTCCAGCAAATGTCCCATTTTTTGAATCTATTTGTTAGCAGGGGTGAAGGACGAAAGAAGACGGAAGAAACACGGAAAAGACGTACCTTTGTGCTCAGGTACCCATCCACCTCGCGGCTGCGGAACCCGCCCTCGCCCAGCCACGACAGCGGCACCATGGGCACCCGCTCCTTGACGACTACTTCTCTGTTGGGTCCTTCGACGGCCCGGATCTTGTCGGGGTTGTTGGTCAGCAGCCGGATCTCGGGCTGGCCCAGGTCCTGCAGCATCGCCGTGGCCAGGCCGTAGCTGCGGGCGTCGGCCGGGTGCCGCAGCAACAGGTTGGCCTCGACCGTGTCCGAGCCCAGGTCCTGCAGGTTGTACGCCTTGAGCTTCTCGCCGAGCCCGATGCCGCGTCCCTCTTGTCGTAGGTAGATGATAATTCCGCCGGCCTTGTTGCTCGGCAGGGCCATCAGGCGCGCCGCCTCGTCGAGTTGCTCACCGCAGTCGCAGCGCGCCGACCATACCGTCTCGCCCGTGTAGCACTCGCTGTGCACACGCACGAGGGGGGTTGTTTCTATTTCGGGTAGTGTCTCGGCAATCTCGCCGGACGTGGTGCGCCCCGGGAAGAGCACACCGGTGTAGGCGCCGCGCGTCATGCGGTCGCGCTCCGTCTCGCCCGGCCGCGGCGCGTCGAGGCTCTTGCTGCGGATGTGGTCGCCAAAGACAATAGCCAGGTGCTCCTTCTTGTCGATGTTGTTGGTGTAGAGGTGGAGGAACATCTGCGTGCCGTTGACGGTGGGGATGCGTGCGCGCACAATACACTCGACGTGCGGCAGGGTCTCGAGCAGGCGGGGCTTCTTGTCGCCGCAGCCGCCGAACGGCACGCTCGAGTCGACAGGCACGCCACGGGGTTCTTCGCTAGAAGTTGGTGCCGGGGTGGGTGCGGATGTGAATGTTGTAGAGGTCGGAGCCGGGGTGGTTGCCGGCGGGGTGTATGCCGGCGAGACGAGAGACGGCAAGGACGGCGAGGGTGGTGACTGGTGCTGTGACAGGCTGGCTAGCCTTGGGTCTGAGTGTGCATGTGACTCCAATGCGTCGTGTGCCTGTGTTTTCTGGGAGTCCGAAGAGTCCTTGGCCAAGGAAAAGGCGTCAACCTCGGCATGGCCCGCGGCGGCCGCATCGGTTGCGCTCGTTCGTGGGGAGTAGAACGACGGCAGCTGTGGGTGCGACTCGTCCCGAGGAGTCCCGGAGTACGAAGCCGGCATGGTGGAGGAGGATATGCGATGTGATGGAGGTAGGTCGGATGTGTGATGGTGGTGATGATGATGATGATAGTGATGATCGGCAATGTCGTGATCGGACCGGCAGGATGCGGGGTGTGCGCTGACGGACAACAAAACATGCAGTCAAAGATGCAGTCAAAGACAAGATGCTAAAACGAAACCAAAGAGAGAGAATTCAAGATCCAAGATTCAAGGCTTAAGAAGCAGTGTGCAGCGATATCCGACGATGGAAGTGGCTAGAAACGAGCAGGTGGTGGAAGCGGGTATTGGCCGTATTGGTGCAATTGGCAATTGGTGCCGATGGCGCAACTCGAGTCTACAGAGGCCGAAGAGGGGAACGAGCGTTACATAATTATTAGAGATTACGGGCCTGGACGAGAAAACTGGGTCGTTTTTCACTCTCCGACAAGCCGAGCTGACTAATTTTTATTTAATGTTGCTTTTTTATAGATTTTATACGCCTAGGATCGCGACTGCGTGTGATGTCATTGGTAATCAGAGCGTTCTCGACGGCGATGTCAATATTTCTGGTTATGATTTATTTAGAACATTTTGGCCTTTATGATTAAATTGAATAAAATTCTGCCAATATATGACTGTAAAAAAGTGTACTTTTATCAATTCCTGATTCGTCTTTTTATTTATTCACTTTTTGTCATTTTCGACAGTTTCAAGCAATAATTTGGAAAATAGTATGTAACAAACCCTCAACAAATCCTGCAGACAGGTATTCGGCCATTAAAATGAACAAAACAAACAAAACACAAAAAACTTCAGCGCGTCACCACTCCAGCAGTGGCCATCCATCCGTCGTACGCCTCGATGCCCAAGACGCTGCTGACTAATATCCGACTGAAATCATCGCGGGCCACATTGGCGGCTATGGCGCGACTTTGGCAGCTCGCCAGCATGTCGTCCATGTGGTAGATACGCGCGACGTGGGCAGGGCCGCTTGCCGTCGCCCTGCGCGCCGCTGCCCACTCGGACGCGCTGTCCGCCTCCCACAGCTGCGTCGACACTGTCCAGTATTTTTCATCTCTCTCTTGCTCTTGGTCCGACGCGATCGCCTTCAACGACTCAGCCTGACACACGCTGGTCGGCGTGCCCACGATGACGTGGTAGTACATGTGGATGAAGAAGTGGGCAATCAGCGCCGTCCGACGCGCCGTCTCAGCCAGGATCCAGTCGTCCCAGCTGTGTGTCTGCCGTCTGAAAGCAAACTCGAGCTGCTGTGCCGAAGCATACAGCACACCACGCGTCTTTTCAACCACTCGGCGCGCGTCCATGTCGGCGTCAAAGATGGCCATGATGTTGTAGAGCAGGATGGCCTGCGTGTAGCCGACGAGGCCGGTACAGGTTGTAGCGAGATCTGCCAGATCAGCCTGCAGCAGGTCGTCGAGTCTCGAATTGAGACACTGGCGGATGACCTGTGCATTGGTCGTGTTCTTGGCTAGGTAGAGCGCGCAGCTCGAGAAGGCGTCCTGCATACTGCGTGGCATCTGAATCTGACTTTGATTCTGAGACAGAGTCTGAGTCTGAGTCTGAGTCTGAGTCTGGATCTGATAAAACCGAGGGTGGCACCATGGCAGGCGGTTGTACAACACGAACTGGCTGGGGACCTCGCTGATGATACCAATGGCGTAGCGAAGATGCGAAGCAATGTTGCGGCCGATCTGTGACCGGACGGGGGTTTGCGGTAGCATGGACAACATAGGTTGCAATGATGTAGGCAGCATAGATGTAGGCAGCATAGAAGCCGGGGCTGACAGCATGTCGAGAGAGAGACTGCCGGCGCCGGTGAACCCGGGAGACAGGTCGAGGACCAGCTCGCAGTCGGGGACGGGCTGGAACGTATACTCTGTAGTGACCCGGCCCAACGCGCTGTGCACGCGCGACGACACGGGATAGCAGCAGACAATGCCGCGGCGCGTGCAGCGAAGACACGACGGCAGGCCATTGTCGCAGCGCCGCTTTGCCTTGGTGCAGGCCTGGCACGACCGGCGTCGCGATGGCGGACAAGCCCGTTCGAGGGTGGACAGCGAGGGCATGGCTGGGTGACTAAACAATGGTGATCTGCTGGTCAATTCTGGGTGTGGTTACCAAACATAACATAAAAAGACCTCGCGAGGCTCGATACTACGACAGCAGGCGGAATTCCGCCGTCTTACATCTTTGGGGATGCCTGATTCGCTAGTGCTGGCGGAATCCCGACGGCTTACTGGCGGAACTCCTCCAATATTGGTTGATTATCAAGATGATAATCAGAGGCTTCATTAATTTGTGATGGGTGTATTAAGTGTACTATTAATTATAGATGCAAGTATATAAGAGGGCAGCATTGTCCAAAGACCTCACGACGTAGTCCTACTCGACAATCCAACAAGCGTACATCAATCGCCAAGCATCAATACAAAGCTAAAGACACGACAATAAAAACATGACAACCATCTTTGTTGCCGGAATTACTGGCTGCCAGGGCGGCGCCGTGGCCAGGCTCGCCCTCAGCCTCGGCTGGTCCGTGTCCGGCCTTGCGCGCGACCCGGCCTCGCCCAAGGCGGCCGCCCTCGCTGCCCAAGGCGTGCGTCTTGTCGAGGGCGACTACGGAAACGCGTATGCTCTTAAGAACGCAATGGCTGGGTGCACGGCTGTCTTCCTCGTGCCCGCGCCTGTGTTTAGCGACCCGACTGCCGAGCTGAAGACGGCCACGGCCATGCTCGCGGTGGCCAAGTCGGTCGGCACGGTCACGTTCGTGGTGGCGTCGACGAGTCTGGGCACGGAGCTGATCTCCGACGACGACACGTCCGTCTTTGCGACGTTTATGCGTTCCAAGAAGAAGGTGGAGGAAGCCGTGGCCGCGTCTGGCTTTCAGTACTGCATTCTACGGCCCGGCAATTTCATGGCCAACTTCCTCCAGCCCAAGGTGGCCATGTACCCGGGGTTCCGCGACACGGGCGTGTGGACAACCGGGCTGCAGAGGACGACGCGACTGCCGCTCGTCGACGAAGACGGCATTGCCGCGTTTGCCGTGGCTGCGATCTGCGAGCCTGTGCGGTTCCACGAGCAGACGATTGGTGTTGCGTCGGACGTGCTAACGCCCGAGGAGGCGATTGCCCTCCTGCAGGAGACGCTGGAGCAAAGCGCAGGCGAGACAACGCTGCAGGTGGCGTACTTGTCCGACGCACAGCTGGAGGAGCTGCAGCAGGAGAACCCCGTGATTGTTGCGGCCTACTACATGATGCGGGACATGGTTGGGCTGATTGATGTCGATGCAGCACGCGGCCATGGCGTGCACATGGGCACTTTCCGCGACTATGTCCGGCGCCGCAGCGAGGATGTCAAGGCGACGTTTGGGGCCCAAGGTGGTGCATAAGGCGGTAACAGCGGAGGTGGTGTGGGTGTGTCTCACTTGAGCTGGACTCCGACCCTCTTTCGTTGCATGCACACGGATAGGCGGTTGAGCACAGAGCAGAGCTGAAGCTATGTAATTAGAATACATACAGAAAGTATGCTGCCCGGATATATCGCTGCTATTAGAAAACGGAACAACGCTGTGAGCTGGACGAGGTCTATAAAAACAAGACTCATAGAGTAGCCCACGACTCTTACCATTTATTTATAAACACATCGCCTTGCCGACAACAAACCTGCGATACGATACAATGCCTGCCCTCCCTGACAACGCCTTGGTTCTCGTCACGGGTGCCAACGGCTATATCGGCTCCCACATTGTCGACGTGCTGCTCGGCCTCAACGCCACCAAGGGCACAACGTACCGGGTCCGCGGCACCGTCCGTGAAGCCAAGCCGTGGCTGGACCGCCTCTTTGAAGACAATTACGGCCCGGGCGTCTTTGAGTCTGTTGTTGTCCCCGATGTCCGTGCCGACGGCGCCTTTGATACCGTTCTAAAAGGCGTCGACGGCGTCGTCCATGTCGCCGCCGAGATGAGCATGTCGCCCGACGCCGCGAGCGTCATCGGTGGCATCAAAAAGACCGTCGTCAACATCATGGCGGCGGCCGCAGCCCACAATGTGCAGCGGTTCGTCCTCACATCGTCGTCGAGCGTTGCCGATCTACCCATGTCGGCGTCCAAGGACCACGTCAAGCGCGGCCGCGTCGACAAAAACTCGTGGAACGACGAAGCCGTGGCCGCGGCCTGGAGCAAGGACACGCCGCCCGAGCAGCGCGGCTGGGTGACGTACTCGGCGGCCAAGACCGAGGGCGAGCGCACGGCGTGGCAGTGGCTCCAGGAGCACAAGCCGCCCTTTGGCTTCAATGCAGTGCTGCCCAACTGCGTCTGGGGCCGTGTGCTAAGCCCGGCGCACCAGGGCTCGACTATGTCGTTTGTGCGCGACTTTTGGAAGGGCAACTACAGCGCCATGCAGTTTCTGGCGCCGGCCTACTTTGTCAACTCTGGCGACATTGCGCGGCTGCACGTGGCCGCCCTCCTCGACCCGACAATCAACGAGGAGCGCATCTTTGGCTATGCCGAAACGTTCTGCTGGGCACAGGTGCTGGACATCCTGCACACGCTGCGGCCCGCGCTGGCACTGCCCGACGTGCCGGCGCGCGAGACGCTGGACGAGAGCGACGTCATCGAGAGGCCACGGGCAGCGGCCATCCTGAAGAGCTTCTTCGGCCAGCCCGCGTGGATATCCCTGGAGCAATCCATTGCCGAGGGCATCGAGGATCTGGAGTAGATGGTAGAGGTTAGTCAACCACCGTTTCAATAGGAATTAGAATGCCACTAAACAATCGTCTAGAGTATATAATGTGACATTGCATCGACAGACAGCCCTCTCAATCCCAACTACCCCGTAGTGCTGAAACGAAACTGCGCTGAAACCGCGGCCCAAACCCTGGAGCCGCCTCTGCTTACCTACCCTGCCGTTGTAGCTCTAGCTGTCGAATTAGTGACGGCAACACAGGGGGTCACAGCGCTGCTACGCTGAAATAAAACAAAGCCAAAAGAATAAATAAAGATTGAACTATTAAAATCAAAAAGAATAAAAGAATAAAAGAATAAATCAGTAACATTAGACGCAGGAACGACCAAGCTTTGCCAAGTGGCAGTAGATCGCAGCTTCCTCTATATCGTACCTACCTTCTCTTCATCGACATCTCTTGGTATTCTTGGTATCTTCTTCCTGGTCTCTTGGCTTTGCTTGTCTCGACCTCACCACATCCATCACGACTCTCTAGCTGCGACCGACAGCTGGTATCTACAGCTTCCCACACACAGCCTCCACCCACACAATGATCTCTCGAGACACCCGCGACCGGCTGGGCATCGCCGTTGTCCTCGCTGTCGCCCTCATCCTCGCCTGGTCGTTTCGCTTCCTCGGCTTCCGGGATGCCGTCCTCACCCTCTTCTCCGAACTCACAGCCCCGTCCTCGTCTTCAATACCAATAGCCTCTCTCACACACTCACACCCAGCTCCAACACTACCACAGACAACACTCTCATCGTCGGACCCAGTGCATATCCCGACTGCGCACGACAAATCCGCCTTCATCCAGACAGCCACCGACGTCGAGTTCCCGGCTCCCTTTGACTATGCCCCCATCCGCGAGGTCTGCAGCCGCACCACCTTCCGCAAGGGCCTCGTCTTCACCTGCGAGGGCCAGCACGGCGGCATCGGCATGCTCCGCAACCAGATGCTCAAGTGTGTCCGCTATGCCATCCACGGCGGCGGCGCGCTCGTTATCCCCTCTATTGCCCTGCGCAACAAGGACGACCTCAAGGACATTGAGACCGCGACAGAGATGCCCCTCGACTACCTCCTCGAGCGCGACACGTTTCGCCAGCACGTCGCCCAGGGCTGCCCGGGCCTTGTCCTCTACGACCACGTCGAGGACTATCCTGGGTACAACGAAAACGATACTGTCCAGCTGCATGTGCTCGGCGACCAGTTCGAGCCCGACCACCCCCTCACGGGCCTGCGCCGTCCGCGGCAATGGCGGCACGACTTTGACGCATGGCTCGAGCAAAAGTCGGTGACCGTGTCGGCCGACAGCACAACGCACATCATGATGGAGCAGTCCTTTCTCGAATACCCCGTGCGCGACGACGGCGACGCTTTCGTCCACGAGTTTGGCAAGATCCTGTCCTTTCGCCGCGACACCCGCGTGCTGGCCGCCAAGGTGCTGTACGAGCTCGCGGCGCGCTACCGCCTGCCCATCGACCCGCAGCGCGCCGTCAACCCGCACGCCTACTACGGCGCCCACCTGCGCCTCGAGTCGGACGCCATCTGGGCCTGGCCACCCAGCGAGTGGCGCTTCTCGCGCATGGCCGAGCAGTTTGACGCGCAGTACCGCAACCTGCAGCGCACCGGTCTCGAGGTCGTCTATGTCGCGTCGGGCAACACGACGGTCGTCGACATGTTTAATACGTACATCCAGGACAGGCTGCGCAGTGAGTCCTCAGATAGTCATAGTAAAAACGTGACGGTGGTGATGAAGCAGGATCTACTTAGTCCCGCCGACCTCGCGGCACTCGCCGCCATGACCTTCGACCAGCAGGCGCTCGTCGACTTCATGGTCATGTTCAAGGCTAGCGCGTTCATGGGCGTCGCCCACTCGAGCTTCCCCTGGAATGTCGCGCTGCGGCGCCACGAGCTGAGCCGCTACCACGCCTATGCCAACGACGGCTCCGACCTGCTGCGCGACGAGTACAGCGTCATCATGGGCATGGCCGTCGACTATCCATATGTCGACTCATTTGTCACTAGCATCTGGCCGTGACGGTGGTATTGTCTTGTCTTTGTGTTTTGTGTTCTTCCAGTCTTTTTTGTGTCTTTTGTCTTTGTCTTTTGGCTGGTTGTTGGTTGGTGGTTGTTGGAGTTATTTTTCATCTAGTACTCTTGTACTCTGTCTTTTGTACAGCATGGACGGCGTTGGCGGCATATTATCCCGGATTGAATTGTATTACTTTATTGACTGAGCTTTGAGCATCATCGTGATGATACGCGAGAGAGAAGCCCTGCCCTAGTCGTGCACAGTAGAAGTACTGTGAAACCGAGTGATTAACACTGTCCACGAGATCTAGAGCTAGTCAAAACTGACCAATAGTAAGCTCGGCGGTTACCCACTTTAAGCTTTGCGACAATCCCCACCTCCACACAGCTCCTCCTTCCACGCCTGCTTCCTGTCGTCATCTCGTCATCCGTCGTCTGTTACTATTGTGAATTCACGAGCACCCACTGTCATCGCGACGGCGCATCTACCCATCTACGCTATTTATAATATATCAGAGTTACCAGAAATATATTCTCATGAATCAGATCTACCAATAGCCCAGATCTACCACGGACGTCCACCGGACTCGCACGCAAGGCAGTCGCGCCCGGAACATCATCAGTTCGAGGAAGGCGCATCCCAGCTGCCTTCTTTCCTACTTCAAAGCTGGAGATAGTGAGTCCATGAATCACATGATATTGTCAACAGGCAGGCCAACGTCGATAGATGAAAATGGACGTCAACATCACAGCCATCCCGTCTTTGCGACACTTTGTCTTATGCCTTTTGTCTTTCTTTCTTTATCAAACACCCTCATCGGAGTATACACTAACAATGGGGCAGTCAAAGCGTGAGCGCGAGTTGAAAAAACTTGAAACGACACTCCTCCAGCCACTCCAACCCGACATGTCGTCACAACGAAACCGCAACCGCGCCGCCGGCAACCGTGGCGCACAGCAGTCCGCGAGCCAGGAGTCAGGCATCTGGCAGCGTGCCCGCGACGAGCTGCAGACCATCGTGCAGCTGGTGAATGCTGCCAACGAAACCGGCCATGAGGTCGTCGAGCAGGACCGGCTGATGGCCGGCGATACCAAAGACCCGGCCGCCGAAATACGCAAGCAAGACGATCTGCTGCGCAAGGGCGTCAAAGACATCGAATTGCTCAACACCACACTGGCACAGACCATTGAGCGCCTGGAGATCTACCGCGCCCTCAAGGAAGAGCAGGAGCGCAATGCCCTGCCGGTGCCGGGCTCGGCGCGGTCGTCACGCGATACCCAGGGCACCGGACGCACCGCGGGCCGCGCCGGTACCCGTGAGCAGCGCGAGCGTGAACGCCATGCCGACTCGGAGCGCCAGCGCGAGCGTGAAAAGGAGCGCGAAAAAGAGAGGGAGCGCGAGCGCGAGCTGAAAGAGCAAAAAGAACAAGAGCAAAAGGAACAGGAACAGAAAGAACAAAAGGAGCTCAAGGAGCGCGAACGCGACAAGGAACAGCGCGAGCGGGACAAGGACAAGGACCGCGAGGCGCAGCGTGTTGAGCGCGAACGCGAGCGGGAAAAGGAGCGGGACAAGGATCGCGATGCGCGCGACCGCGACCGCGACCGCGGCCGGGACCGTGAACGTGAACGAGAGCGCGAGCGGGACCACAGCACACGTGATCGTGACCGGTCTGAGCGGGACCGAGACCGGGACCGGGACCGCGCTGAACGTGCCGAGCGCGACCGTGATCGTGGTGACCGTGATCGTGGCGACCGTGGCGACCGTGGCGACCGTGGCGACCGTGGCGACCGCGATCGTGGTGACCGTGGCGACCGCGCTGACCGCGAGCGCGAGCGCGAACGGGACAAGGACTCGCGTGAAAAGGACCCCTACGAGTTTGACGGCCCCGGCGACGAAATGGACATTGAACCGACGGCAGCCGTTTCCGGCAGTACTTCTACTGGCCCTGGCCGCAAAGCCGGCAGCAGCAGTAACAGCAGCGGCAACCGCGACAGTGTGCCTCCGCGCGGCGGCGACCGCGACACGCCTGTCAAGGCCGACAGCGTCGAGCCGCAGCCGTCTGTGGCCAACGCGGGTAGCAGCATGTCGTCGGCCGCGCAGCGCTCGCGCGTGACCTTTATCAAGGGCCAGGATGTGGTGTTCAAGCCGAAGCCGGCGAATGCGAGCGACTCGGCGGAGTGGTTTCTGGGCAAGGTGCAGCAGGTGCTGGGCGAGGGCAAGTCGCGGCGCTACAAGGTCAAGGACGAGGACCCAGACGTCGCGCCGGAGCAGCGTCAGGAGTACCGGACAAGTGCGAGCAGCATGATCCCGCTGCCGCCGGCTGGGCAGGAGCTGTCGGAGCTGGAGACGGGCAAGACGGTGCTGGCACTGTACCCTGACAGCACGACGTTCTACAAGGCCGAGGTTATGAGCACAAACAAGTCCCTGAACAAGGTGAATCTGCGGTTCGAAGGGGAAGAGAATTCAGGCACGCTGCAAGAGGTGGAGCGGCGGTTTGTAGTCGAGTACCGGAACTAGGGAGTCTTGGGTCGACGCAGACCGGGTTTGCCGGATACATCCAACAAGGAAAAAACGGAAAAGACGGGGGAAAAGGACAACCCGGAAAAAAAGGCTGCAGACAATGGCGGCCCAGTTAGAAGGTTGCTGCCTCGGCTGTTGCCCAAGTCGCCGCGCAAGCCACTGCCGAATATACCAACTGTGCAGGGGAAGACGCGGCTTGAGCCGGACCTTGCTGCACTGACGTCCCCGTCTGCGTCTACATCTGCATCTAGATCTACATCGATATCTAGATCAGCCCCCGCATCAACATCTTCATCGACACCCATCCCGGCTCGAAGGACTAGAAATACGGCAGGGAACGATCAGAAGGGCGAGCTTGGTGGCCTGCTTAGAAAGGCAAAGACCGCCAAAGCACCGGCGATCCGAATCAAGATCAAGACGAAGCCGAAGGAGGCTGGGGCAGCGCCTGTCCTGCCCGGAAGCGAGTATGACTTTCCGGACAGTGGCTTGGACGGCGAGGATGAGGTTGACCAGGTTGAGGTGGCCGAGCATGATGGTGATGACTAATATGTTTGGCCAAGGGAGTGCGATTCACGGCGTATACCCAGGAGTATGGTGTTTGGGGTTCCGTTATTGTTTTGCTATTGTTACTTGGTATTTTATGTTGTTTCTCGTTTCTCCTGTATCATTTTGTAGTCTAGGAAGACCAATTGAACACTTACGTTTCTGGAGGCCGACTTCGTCGTCGTCGTCGTCTCGTATGATCACGTGATTGGCTTTATATCGATTCGATCATTTATGAGAGTGTTCTTCTAGATGAACACATCATTACATGATCGAGTGCTTGCCGTCTTCTTTGCGATATGCACACCACCTCTACTCAGTATTGTTCCAATCGTTCTCGTGTCTTCTTGCGTCTGTAATTACTCGAGTCCGCACCGACATGTCATTGACACATGTGTGATTACATAATTTCGACCCCACCCAGCCCCTGTCTCTGATGGTACCTAGGTACTTTGGGCTCCATACTGCATACCTCTTTAGTCAGGGGTAGACAGGGAGTCGTTATACCCACTCTGTTTCTACTCTACTCTCATCCTCCCCATCAACAACAGTATCGACCGTCGGAGTATTCTCAGTGTCAGTGCTGTATTGCTGTTTCTCTATTTCCCTTTTTTCTACATACTCTTTCTGCCGTTTGCTCGCCGCTTTCCCTTTTAGGAACGCAATTTAACTCGAGAACTTTGGGCACTCGTTACCGACAGCCTTTGGCCTGTGGTGAGACAGCAGAGCAGACGACAGACACCAGACACGACACGACAGACAGACACAGACAACGAGACAACATTTGCCTGAGACACCTGCTACGAGTGCCAACTACCTGCTCACTACGAACAAGGTTGCTGAGCTACACGCGACATCTCCCGTAAATCAATCGACAATCGACAATCGACATCAATCGACATCGACCGGACCCTGATCATCGCATCGCATCGCATCGCATTATTCTCACAATCCTTGTCTACGATTACAAAACAAAATGGGCGGCCAGCTTTCCAAGATGATGGGCAAGATCTTCGGATCCAAGGAGATGCGCCTGCTGATGCTGGGCCTCGACGCTGCCGGCAAGACCACGATCCTGTACAAGCTGAAGCTGGGCCAGGACGTGACGACCATTCCGACCGTGGGGTTCAACGTCGAGACTGTGACGTATAAGAACGTCAAGTTCAATGTGTGGGACGTCGGCGGACAGGACAAGATCCGGCCTCTGTGGCGGCACTACTTTTCGGGTGAGTAGACCTCGAGATGTCTCGCGATGCGAGATGGCAATATAGGTCGCGACAGCGGGATTGATCGCGAGATCGCGAGCGAGACGCCAAGCGCGAGATGGACTATATAACCGACCAGATGTACTGACAACAACCAGGCACGCAAGGCCTTATCTTCGTCGTCGACTCGTCCGACCGCGTGCGCCTGGACGAGGCACGGCAGGAGCTGCACCGCATCATCAACGACCGCGAGATGAAGGACTCGCTGCTGCTGGTGTTTGCCAACAAGCAGGATCTGGACAACTCGCTGAAGCCGCAAGAGGTCACCGAGGCGCTGCAGCTGAGCAAGCTCAAGGACAAGATCTGGTACGTCGTGCCGTCGTGCGCGACGACCGGCGAGGGCCTGCTGGAGGGTCTGGCGTGGCTCTCCAACAACGTCAAGGCGCCGCCAACCCCGGCCAAGAAGTAGGAGGTCTTGGTCGAGGCCGGCGAGGCCACGCCGAAGCGAAGCCATTCTTTTCGTCGCAGACGCCCAGTTGTCCGTTGAGACGGCCACTCCCACTCTGACACCAACTCTATACCATCGACTACCCCGACTCGACACGTCGACTTAATATTTCCTTACAGATACCTTTGTTTTTGCGGTTTCCTGTGGTCTACTACGTTGCTTGCGTTCTTCTTTACTGTTATCTTGCTTTCTGCTTGCTGCTTTCTGCGTTTCTACTTGCTTAATATACTGATCTCCTGCGTTGCCACACGTTCCATGTCATGATTCTATTATATACTACATTCCTCGCGTGTAATACACAAAATGCTTGCTACAATCAAAACAACTAAGAAATAAATACGCTATGCTATCACATTCCCCTACTCTTTTAGCCGTTTCGCCTGCCGCAGCGAGTCGTCCTGCAGCCCGCTGCGTTTGGTGCCCGGCGCACTGCTCGTCCGGATGTCGTTGTCCTCTTGGCTCACGCGCCGGTGCGGGTACTCGGTCTTGATGCCCTGAAAGCAGTTGTTGTAGAGCGGGATGTTGTCGTTGGCGGTAAAGAACGGGTGCTCAAGTGCCTTTTCCGCCGTCAGCCGCTTCTCGGGGTCGTACTCGAGCAGGCCAGCGAGCAGCCGGAACCCGTCAGCGCCGAGGCTCGCCAGCTGCGACGTATTGGTCGAGTGGATCGGCGCCGACGTCTGGCCCTGGCTGATGGTTGTGTAGTACCACTTTTCCAGGTTGCCATGACTGCTGTGGCTGCTACTGTGGTGGTGGCCCGCCGGCTGCATCGGCACAAAGTGCTGGTACTCGGGCATGTTCGACAGCAGCGGCCACCGCTCCTTGGTGGGCATGCCCATAATGTCGATAATCTTTTGCATCTGGTTGCGCTGAAAGGGCACCGTCTTCTTCGAGTCCATCTTGGCCTCCTCGCCCTTGAAGATGGGCCGCAGCGACAGCAGCTCGGCAAAGATGCAGCCAATCGCCCACATGTCGATTGCCGGCGTGTAGTGGCGTGCGCCCAGCAGCAGCTCCGGCGCGCGGTACCAGATGGTCACTACCACCTTGTCGCCCGTGTACAGCGAGTGCAGCGGCTTGTAGAAGAGGCGCGCGAGGCCCAGGTCGCCAATCTTGACCTGGCCCGCCGACGTCACCATGATGTTGGCCGGCTTGAGGTCGCGGTGCAGCACCCAGTTGGTGTGCAGGTACTGGCAGCCATTCAGCAGCTGGAACATGATGCTCTTGATCGTCGCCGGCGGGATCGGGTGCCGCGGCGGCTGCGTGTGGTGGTGGATGATCTGCAGCAGGTCGTGCTCGGCGTACTCAAACACCATGAAGATAGCCTTGTCCTCCAGGATGATCTCGACAAGCCGGATCACATTGGCGTGCGACAGCTCGCTGCACAGCGCCATCTCGCGCACCGCCGACTGGCTGATGCCCGTGTACGTGATCTGCTCGCCCTCCTTATCCGGCTTGAACTTTTTGATGGCAAACTCGCCCGGGCCGCCCTGCCGGCTCACAGCCTTGTACACGCGGCCGTACGTGCCGCTGCTAATGAATCCAATTACGCGGTACTTGTCCGTCACGCGCACCTTGCTCTGGTAGCTGACGTAGCCGATGCCGCGGTCAGCCGCGTCGTCGTAGGCGCTCTGGGTGCGCTTGAGGCCGCCGCCGCCGCGCAGGCCCGAGCCGGAGTTGGGGCCCGAGCCGGATGAGCCGTGGCTCATGGTGGGTATTGCGCGAGGGAAATTGTGCCGTGCAAACGTCTATTGTAGTATTGTCGTGGTCGAGTTCGATGTCGTCGGTCGTGTGTCAGGCCTCAGGGCGGCTCTCGAGATAAGTCGGCGACGAGCCTCATCGGCAAGGAGCAGTCATAGATGTATCGCGTATGAAGACTGTCAAAGCGCTAAAGCACGCGTGTGGATATATACGCTGGCTGCTATGCTATCGCAATTGTGAAGCTGTGAAGCTTGGCTGGGGGCTGATGTCGCATGGCGATTTGGTGCATTTGGTACAATGTGGATATCATATTCAATGATTACATAATCAATCAGCTGGCCATACGTCACCTCCAGCACTCTAACCACAAGTCGTACAACATTGATTGACAGCAACGGTGACTCGCTTTTCATTCGGCCTCCTCTAGCTACCAAAAACACACTTGAGAATAAATATAAATGAAAGGCACTAAACACAAAACACTATACACGCTTATCTCGGGCCCAGCTTCTCCAGCACACGCGGACCCTCCTCCTCCCACTCGGCCTTGGTCACCCACATGGACTCCTTGTCGGCCATGATGTTGGCCAGCACGGCACCGCCCAGGAACACCATGTGTCTCCGGCGTGGCGGGTCTTCTATCCGCACCTTGAATTTGCTCAGCCGCTCCGGGTTGCCGCCCAGCACCCGTGTCAGCCACAGCTGCTTGATCTCCTTCTCCAGCCGCGACGGCAGGCCCGGGTACATGCTGCTGCCACCCGACAGCACAATGGCCTTGTACAGCGACGAGCGCACGTCGACGTCGGCGGCCTGGATGGTGTTGAACAAAAACTCGGCCATGCCGGGCTGCTCGCAGTCGACCAGGTGGGGCTGGAACAGACACTCGGGCGCCTCGAAGCGCTCGCTGCCGACGCGGATGACGCGGCCGTCGGGCAGCGTGTAGCTCTCGACGAGCACCGTGGTCTCCTCGCTGAGGCGCTTGTCGAGCTCGAGGTCGTACGACACATAGCACAGCTTCTCCTTGATCTGGCGCACGGTCTCGAAATCGGCGGTGCGGTTGAGGGCATAGCCGCGGCGCAGCAGCAGGGCAATCAGGTTCTGCGTGACATCGCGGCCGGCGACGTCGAGGCGGCGCGTGAGGTGGTTGAGCACGACGCTCTCGTAGACGGGCACGATGTGGGTGACGCCGTCGCCCGAGTCGACGACGACGCCGGACGACAGGCCCTGGGCGTAGAGGGCGAGCACGGCCTGGATGGCGACGTAGACGCCGCCAAAGTTGTAGCGGTCAAACATGACCTCGCACATCTGCTCGCGGTTCTTGACGGGGTTCATGGGGGGCTCGGTGAGCAGGATCTTGCGGCCGGTGGTGTCGACCTTCATCTTCTCGTAAAAGGTGTAGTCCCAGAGGTGCTGCATGTCGTCCCACTTCTTGACGATGCCGTTCTCCATGGGGTACGAGATCTGGAGCATGGTGCGGGCGGCGGCAGCCTCGTCGCCGCACATGATATCCTTGATGACGAGGTCGTCATCGCCCTTTTCCTCGGTACGCAGGATGGGCCGGCCGACGATCGAGGGGTACTGGAACTCGGGGAAGTTCTGGGCGGCATAGCCGACCTTGAGGAATCCCGTGCCGCCATCAAGGACTGTAGTGTTAGCGGTAGATAGTTATCGGTGGGCAGGCTTCACGACCGGCGGTGATGGCGTCGATGAGGGACGGGGGCGGAGACGGGGGCAGGGACGGTGACGGTGCATACCGATGGGGGCGGCCATGACGGCGGTTGTTTAGATAAATGTAGTGGAGGTGGCGAAAACAAAGGAAATGCAGTTATCGAGGAGCGGCGTTGAGGGAGTTGCGTCGCGGAAGGGCCGTGAGTTGTGCCAACGTGTGCGTGTGAGGTTCGTCGTTGTCGAGCTCGGATGCGGATGGCGTGGCTGGTGGTCGATGGAGACAATGGGACCTGTACGGAGCTGCTGTAGTGCTCTAGCCTGCTTTCAGACGCTGACGTTCAACTATAGCGGGGTCGGAGGGTCGGAGGCGCAGCTCTACTTAGGGGTGAGTGCTGTTTATGCGACTGCCTGGCGCACGTGATGTGTGGATATCAATGAGCTGTTTACATTGATGATGAGTCATCCTCGTCACTTACACGGGTGTTGCGATTGTGAGGTGGAATCCTTTTTTTGTAAAAGCTTGAATTTATAGATAGTTCGGGGCGTCATTAACAAATGGATTAATCAAGGAAAAGCTACGAGCATTCTTATTACTGTTTGGCTGTTGTTCACGATGCTATGGTTTACTCCACGATAGGCCTCGCTGGGTGAGATCACGGCTGAAGAATCAAAGGATTCACCAAATCATTAATCAAAGGCTGTATTCTAGATTATAAACAGTTGATACCCATGCGAGCGAGATGTATTCGAGTCCATTAGCCGGTGTCGACTCCGAGCAACGGATGCGTCTTACAAATCAACCTGGCCATCGGGAAGATGACTCGATAGAAATGTGTAACTGCTTGGATGCAGTTAGCAATTGAACGGTTTACGTAGTCCAATTGGTAGGAGTTAGCCTATAAACACTATATTTAACCTTCATCTACCCCACATGCGGGACTTTCACCAACTGCTATATCATAAATGTCATCGATATTCTCATCTTACTTTCACTTTGATTTTTTTTCTTCTTATTTTCTATCAAGTTTCTAGTTACTACTGAAGAATTCACCTTCATCTGTTCCATCGCCATCAATATGCCGCGCATTCTCATTCTCAACCCAAACTCGTCGACAGACATGACCCATGGCGTGGACCTCGCCATTCGCGGTCTGCCGGGTGTAAGATTATTTCTTCTTATTTAATATACAAAATACAAAATACATACTAACTGACTGCAGGCGTTGACGACAAGCACGGAACCCAGCGGCCCGGCAAGCATCGACAACGCCGCCGACCTGGCTGCCAGCACAGAAGCCGTGCTGGCGTCGCTGGACATTGCCGGCCTCGTCCGCAACTACGACGCCGTGCTGGTGGCCTGCTACAGTGTGCACCCGCTGGTGGCGCGGCTGAGCGAGCTCACGCATGGTGCGATTCCAGTGACGGGAATTTTCGAGGCGAGCATCCTGACTGCGCTGACGCTGCTGCCTGCGTACTACTCCGAGACTGTGACTATCCCGTCGACTTGGGGTGTAGTGACGACGGGCAAGTTCTGGGAGGACCACCTGTCGGCCGGCGTCGAGACGTTCCTGGGCGTTTCTAGTGGGGGTGAGAAAAAGAGCAAAAACAAATTCGCCGGCGTCTACTCGACCGGGCTGACGGCGGGCGACTTCCACGGCGGCGTGACACAGGAGGCCATCTCAGCCAAGCTCACAGACGCGACCAGGGCACTCCTCCGAAGCTCGCCAGTCGGGTGTGTAGTGATGGGCTGTGCAGGCATGGCCGGGTTGGAAGAGACTATTCGGTCGGCGGCTATCGAGGAGTATGGCGCCGAGCGTGGTGCACAAGTTTACATTATCGATGGCGTCAAGGCGGGTGTTGGCCTGCTAGACAATGCAGCCAGACAGGCCGCCCTGTTCAGATGATGTCCACGGTAATATGGCAATATGATGATGAGTTACGCTGGATACCCAGTAATAATAATAATAATAAAGACAGATGCAAAGAGATAGAAACATAAGAATACAAGGACACAAAAATAAGACAGTGCAAAAAGGCAAAAAGACAAAAACCCAAACACGACAGCTACTTCTAGTCGAGCCGTGTAGACCGACCCCAGACTTCGTCCGCATCCCGCTTGCCCCGCGTCTCGGGCACATAAAACACAAAGAACAGCGTAGAAAGCGCGGCACACGCAGCAAACAAAAAGTACACCCAGCCCGCACCGCCCAGCCGGTCGTTGAGTGCCGTGTTCACCATGGGGAAGAACTGCGCTACAAGGAAGGTAGCAATGTAGTTGGCGCCCAATGCCCACGACTGCGTGGCGCCCACCGCCTCTTGGCCGACCAGCTCGGATGCCAGGATGAATGGCACGGGGCCGAGGCCGACAGCGAAAAAGGCCACAAAAGTGAGAACGCTAAAGGCCGACAGGATCTTGACGCCAAAGACAATGGAGAAGGCCAGCGCAAGCGAGCTCAGGCCCTGGCCAATGACGGAAATCAGCAGACACGTCTTGCGGCCGAGACGGTCGGGCAGGGGCGCACACAGCATTGTGGTGACCAGGTTGACGGCAGAGATGATAATGGTGAGCAAGGCCGAGCTGAGCGGTAGCATGCCGTTGAGCAGGGAGACCGAGTACATAATGACCGAGTTGATGCCGCAGACCTGCTGTGCAAACATAATACCGATGACGGCAATAATGGCCGGGCGGTAGTGTGCGTCAGTGACGACCTGGAAGAAGCCAGCAGACTTGGGCGATGAAGCAGGCGAGGGAGAAGACGCAAAAGGCCGCGGTGACGTGGGTGCAACGGCGTACACACCTTCGTTGGCGGTGCTTATGCTGCCGACACTGTGGACAGTGACATCCGGCTGCAGCAGTGCCTGTTCCTCGGCAGGCACAGATGCACCGTCGCCACTGTCACGGCCGGGACTGCCCCCGTGGCGCCGCGATGAGCCGCGGGACGGAGGGCCGCCACCCTTGGCCAACCAGCCAGCCGTTTCATCGGCAATGGGGTGGCCCGCGCCGCGGATGCGCTGCAGGACGGTGTGGGCCCGTATCAAGTCACCCTTGTGCGTCACAAGCCATGCAGGGCTCTCGGCGACACCCGCCATGCCCAGCATATTGACCAGCGCAATCAGCGTGCCCGCGCCCAGGATCAGGCGCCAGGCCGAGCCGTGGCTCAGGAAAAACCCCAGCGTCTGCACCAGCAGAATGCCCACGTTGACCGTGATCTGCGTAAACGCGCCAAAGAAGCCGCGCGACGCAGGCGGCGCCACCTCGGAGATGTAGAGCGGCACAATAACCGTCGACGCACCGGCACTGATGCCGTTGAGCACGCGGCCGACGGCGAGCATGGCGACCGAGGTGGCAAACGTCTCGACGAGCGAGCCGACCAGGAACACAAAGGCCGCGACAACCATGGCAAGACGGCGGCCGCTGAGGTCGCAAAAGGGGCCGGCGGCGAGGGCGCCGACGAGGCCGCCAACGGTGTAGATGGAAGATACGGTGGCGAAGCGGGCCTCGGTCATGGGGATGCAGTCGGGCAGATGGGTGGCAGCCAATGACGCGGGCGGTCCCGGCAGGGCGGTTTCCTTTTGTCGACACGTGATGACGTCCTGGGGCGCGTTGAGCTCGGCGAGATGGAAGCCGAACTGGAGGGGCCCGAGGGTGACGACGGCGAGGATGTAGCAAAAGTAGGGCGAGACGCCGCCTAGGGCGGTGCGGAGGCTATCTGGGATCATCGGATTGATGTATAGAGGCGTAAGTGGAAGAGTAGATGCGATGTGATGATTGGTGATGTAATGTGATGTTATGTGATGTTATGTGATGTTATGTGATGTTATGTGATGTTATGTGATGTTATGTGATGTTATGTGATGTTATGTGATGTTATGTGATGGGAGATGGCTGAGCTACGATGTAAGTAGAGCAATCAGTCGCACAAGAGTAGGGCAGTTGCACAGCCGGTCGTCGCAGTTGCCTATTGTGGCGTCTGCTGTTGTCGGATGGATGTCGTCAATGTTGAAGGTTAGCAAGGCAGGTGCGACAAGAGGGCGGTCGTAGTTGCCCACGGATGATCGTCGTGTCGCTTAACACACTACGGGTCCACGTGGGGAAGCGGGTATAATATGCACTGTGCAAAGCAGTAGTAGATTGACAATTTTGTTACGAGCTTCTACAGTGTGTCTATTTGTACATACACTGTCTATCTACTGGCTGACGCGCGCGATCTCACGCTTGACAGCATCGGCCAGACTGTCTAGATCCGACTCGGTGACCTCAAGCAGCTCGTTGTCGTTCTTGCTGTACAGAGTACCGCCCTCGGCCCAGATGCGCCGCAGCGTGTAGCCCGTCGCGCCCGGGAACCCGTCGGCCCAGGCCGAGGCCACGAGCGCCTCCAGCTCCGGCAGCGTCGTCGTCTGCACCGTCCACTGGCCGGCTGTCTGCTTCTCGTACTCCTGCAGGACCTCGCGCGGCGTCACAACAAATGACTGCACCTTGAGCGCCTTCTCCGAAGTGCTAAACGACACCTCGGGATGGGATAGCGCGGCTACCAGAAACTTGCCGACGTCGGCCATGGTGCAGAAGCCGACCTTGGCGTCGGGCGCGACGAGGTAGGCCGTCTTGGCGGGCACGTCGAAGCCGCCGCCGCGGGGGTCGCCGCGCACGTCCACCCACATGTCAAAGTAGGGGCCGGTCACCAGATACGTAATCTTGAGGTTCTTGACGCTGTCGCGGATGAACTTGCGCAGCGCGAGCTTGTGCTGGTGCGGCTTCTCGTTGGGCGACTTGGCATTGTGCTCGATGTCGGTACCGTACTCAGAGGGGAAGAACCAGCGGACGGTGCTGCCGGGGGCGTCTGCGAGCTCGACGAGCTGGCGCTGCAGATGGAGGGCGGCGCGGCCGAGGGCGGAGATAACGGTGTCTGGCTTGACGGCGGCATAGGCGGCGGCGATGTCGGCGGCGGACGCGACATCACCGACGACGACCTCGGACAGGCCGCTCGCCTTCCACTTTGCGATCAGGGCATGCTTGTTGGCGGCCGTGGCAGCTGATGTGAAGAGGGCGACGTGGGTGTAGGCGGCGGCGTTCTTGAGGATGGCCTCGGTGATGTAGGAGCCGATGGCGCCGGTGCCGCCGAAGAGGAGGATGCGAGCAGGCTTGAAAGACATGGCGTTGGATGGCTGGAGACTGGGGTGAGTTTGAAATCAGCAGATCAAGCTGCAGTGCCCTCGATATGTATAAATATAAGACGCCAAATGTCGTCAGAAGGGCGTGGAAGCTCGACTTATAAATAAAGTGGGCTCGCCGGGGCTGTTGGCGATGCTTAGCACTGTTGGCATGCTGTAAGTGCGGGTGGATAGTGCTGTAAAAAGTGCTTGTGTAATGGCTGCCGCCGGGCTAACAGTTGACACGAGCGGGGCAGTCATTGCGTCAGTGTAACAGCGAACACCGACGTCGGCACCGGTGTATATCCGGACTCGACACGATGCTGATTTGTTTTATTTTCAGCTTATATTGCTCAACTGCTCTTGGTTATCATACCAAATAATACGATGTTTAGTGTAATAGGTGGAATTTTAGAAGTAATGCTGAATGTGAATTCTAACGCCATGCAGAAATGAGAAACGAAGACAATAGAAAGAAAAAGTGAAAAAGAGAAAGCGGGAAAAGAAGAACAAAAATGACAAGATAAATCCGACAAAAAGTAACAGCCAAATCTAGATTAAATAAAACGTGGGCGTAGATGTGAAAATTGCCAGATTGAGTCTCTTCTCCTGGGCAGACTCTCGTCGTCTGTCTACTCCGGACTCCCTGGCCGGCTGCCCTTGTACACGTCCACACGCCGCCCGCTCTCCTCCTCCTCGTCCTCCTTGCCAAACGACGTAATGCTAAACTCGTTGAGCCGCCGCGTCTTGCGGCCGTAGCTGGAAGCGTGGGAGCCGCCGTTCTTGAAGGCCCGCTCCCGCTGCTTCAGCTTCAGCTCGTCCAGCACGCTCAGCATCGTGCCCTCAATGGCCAGGTAGCCGTGGTCGCCCGCCAGGCCGACGTCAAAGTCCTTGATGCGGAACTTGACCGTGCCCGTCACAGGCATGCCGTCTGCGTCCACCCAGTAGCCCGTCGACTGCAGCTCCTCGAGCTCGCCCACTCCTGTGGCGGCGGGGACGGCCTCCGACGGGTCGCTGACAACCTCGGCAGCCTCGCCGGCAATCTGTGCCGCGGCTGCGTCGGCGTCCACCATGGACTGGTCGGCGTCGTCGCCAAAGATGATCTTCTTTCCGGTCGAGACAGATGTAGAGACGCCGGTAGACGCGGCAGCGGCGGCAGGGCCTTCGCCCTCGGCAAACTCGACATACTTCCAGCCAGCCGGCAGCCGCGCCGCCTCGATGCTCGCGTTGAAGCGCTCCCAGCAATTGACGCCAATGGCGCCCTCGTTCTGCAGGATGATCTTGCCCTCGAGGGCGGCGCCGCGGCTGGGCACAAAGAGGTCGACGTCGGCAGTGAGCCAGCCGAAGCCGACGGCGTACTCGTCGACAGAGGTGAGGGTAGCCGGCGTGCTGTCGGTCGGGGGATTGGCCGGGTTGGCGCGAACGGCCTTTTCGCCGACGTTGAGGTTGCGGTAGGCGAGGAGGTAGCCGCCGAGCAGGGACGAGTAGTGGTTGACGAGGCCGTCGAGGTGCTGGTGGGCGGCGCTGGTGATGGGGCGGTCGAAACCGACGGGGTAGAGCGGCAGCCAGAGGGAGACTGTCTGGGTGAAGAAGGGCGAGGCGGCGGGGGCGAGGAGTAATGAGGGTTCTTCGTTTGTGGTCGTGGCCTTGCTATCCCTCTTTTCCTTCTTCTCCTTCTTTTCTTTCTTCTCTTTCTTAAGCTTTTTCTCAGATTTTTCAGACTTGTCCTTTTTGTCCTTCTTCTCCTTCTTTTCCTTCTTTTCAGACTTGTCCTTCTTCTCCTTCTTCTCCGGCTTCTTCGTCTCCGCTACCTCCTCGTCGCTGTCCACGATGCGCTCGTCGCTCTTGTATGCCGACTTTGTCTTCTTGGACTTGCGCGGCGACTCGTCGCCGGCATGCGGCCGCTTCTTGCCGTTGTGTGTGAGGTCGGCCATTTGGAGGGCTGGTTCGATTGCCGAGGGCATTGTGAGGTGAGGTGGAGGGTCTTCAGACTGGCTGTAGATGTAGACTGTACTGCACACTGCCACTGCATCGTGAACTCGACCCAGACGACGAATTCAAAATTCAATTTGATCTTATCGATAAGCAAAAATTTAAAGTGGATTGCTCAGCGAAACTCATATCTTATCCAACGTGACTTTATATCAAACGTCACGTGTGTATGTTTACTTCAATCGGACTCCAGAAACCCCACCCGCGGGCGCTATCTCCTCATTGCCGTCGACCTTCCTTTCTGGGGTGACCAAGGCGGGCAGGCCCACATTGATAACAAAGGGGACTGAGCGTGAGCCATTAGTCATTAACATTAATTACCGTGGGCGCGCCTGCACTGTCTGTAGGATAGATGCCCAAGAGAGAATGCCATCTTGGGCGAGTCGACTTGGCGATGCAGGTTGATGCAACAGACAGCGGACAAACAAGACTACTATGCACAAAGTCATCGGCAATGCTGCCAATCGATCGCGGCTATCAATCTATGATCAATCCTTCTGCAATCTATGAATAAATAGCACGCAGTATATCAGCGAATCGCATTGCAAGTGGGTTAATAAGACGAAGAATGGAGACGATCGACGCAAGACGAAAAAGACAAGCCGATAGAATGACGGGGCAGTTCTACTACATACAATATGTATGTGAAGAACAGTCTTGAGTGACTCGGTGACTGTGGAGCACAGTATCAGGGGCACACGACAGACTCGGTGACGGCCATCATCACGATATCAGACCTCCACAGCAAGTGGAAATGGCAGATCACCAGCATGTGGAGGCAGAGGCAAATGCATCGCAAGCGATGTACATAGTAGACAATACATAGTAAGATACGTACCATGTAGTCGAATGCAGGGTAGGCCAAGGACCAGGGCAAGGCAGGGTTGCAGCTAGATCCCGAATACCGGCTGACAGATCACGGCAGGCGGCAGGCAGACGAACCAAGAATCGACTAATAACCAAGAAGAAAAAGAATACACCGTGAACGGCAGATACGAGCACGCGACGGCTCTGCTCTTTTACTCAATCCAGATGTTTCTTGTGGGTGATGGAAAGTATGCACTGTAGATAGGCGAAGGTGATGCCGTGGTCGTCCCTGGCTGTCCACGGCGTGCGTCTGTCTACTATGCGGTCTGAATGCTGCCATGGTCGGATTGCTATTTGCTGTTGAGCTATTTCTCGGGGTTACCAGCTTGCCAACTCCAACAGCAGTCTTTGTCTCGTCTTTCCTCCGTCTTTCCACCCTGTTCTAGCTCTGACTATCACACCGGAATGCTAAGATGACCCCCCCCCCTATCCCTTGCTCTATCTATTCTCTATTCCCTACCCTATGACATCTTTATCTCTACCTCTATCTACTCTGTAATCCTCCTATCTCGAGCTTACTCTATTCGGTAGTTTCTTCCTGCAACACGTTATTCCTTGTCCATGCTTTGTATGTGACCATGCCTCGGGTCCCCCGAACGGGTGAAAGTTTTACAGCTTATCAGCACGTAGTATTGCTTATTACTGCCAGAGCTACTACCATAGTATGTAGAGCACTGTGCCTTGCTACTAAGTATGTACTTGCATGTTCCACGCATGTTCTACGCATGCTCGCGTTCCATCACTGCTCGATGCTCTGATCATATAATAACGCGCATCCCTCTCCTTTGATTCCTGTTTTGAATTTGAATTTGATTGTTGTGATTTATTCTTCTTCCGACCGTCAGTAAGGTCGTCTATCAATCCGCATTTATTGCTTGGCCTCTTGAAACGTTGAATCGACCCTCGACTCGACTCGCTTCGCTCACACCATGGCCGAACCGCATACCGCCGACGAGGTCGACGAGGACCGCCTCGCCACCTTTGGCTACAAGCAGGAACTCCGCCGCGACTGGGGCCTCGCCCACAACTTTGGCGTCTCCTTCTCCATCATCAGCGTCATCACCGGCCTCACCACCCTCTTCTCCTATGGCCTCAACACCGGCGGCCCCGCCGTCATGTCCGCCGGCTGGATCCTCGTCAGCTTCTTCACCATGCTCGTCGCCATCGCCATGGCCGAGATCGTCTCCGCCATTCCCACCTCGGGCGGCCCCTACTTCTGGTCCGCCCTGCTCGCGCCCCCCAAGTGGTCCGCCTTTGCTGCCTGGCTCACCGGCTGGTTCAACCTGCTCGGCCAGGTCGCCGTCACCACCGGCATCTCCTTTGGCCTCGCCGGCCTCATCGCCACGGCCGCCCAGGTCCAGAACCCCGACTATGAGCCCTCCGCCGCCAAGACCATTGGCATCTACGCCGCCATCCTCGTGTCGCACGCCATGGTCAACTCGTTTGGCGTCCACGTGCTCAAGTACCTGAACAACGTGTCCATCGTACTGCACTCGGCCGGCGTCTGCGCCATCTGCATTGCCGTGCTGGCCAAGGCGCCCAAGCTGCAGCCGGCGTCGTTTGTGTTCCAGACATTCTATGACGGCACCGGCCTCGACACCGTCGGCTGGAGCGTGCGCGCGAGCCCCGCGTACGTCGCGCTGTGCGGCGCGCTGCTGTCGCAGTACACGCTGACGGGCTTCGACGCGTCGGCGCATCTGTCCGAGGAGACGCGCAATGCCTCGTGGAGCGCGCCCATTGGCGTCGTGTCCAGCGTCGGCTTCAGCGCCATCTTTGGCTTCTTTGTGCTCATGGCCTTCCTCTTCTCCATCCAGGACTTTGCCGCCACACTGTCCAGCCAGTACAGCCAGCCCGTGCTGCAGATTTTGATCGACGTCTTTGGCGAGAAGGGCGCGCTCGCCATCTTCTCCGTCATCATGATCTGCGTGTGGCACTGCGGCCTCTTCAGCATGACCAGCAACTCGCGCATGATGTTTGCCTTTGCGCGCGACAGTGGCATCCCCACCTTCTTCCACGCCGTCGACGACCGCTTCAAGTCGCCAATCCGCGCTGTCTGGCTCGCCGCCACGCTGTCGTTCATCCTGGCGCTGCCGTCGCTCGGCTCGTCCGTCGCGTTCTCGGCGGCGACGTCCATTGCCACCATCGGCCTGTACATCAGCTACGGCCTGCCCATCCTGACCGGCCTCATCTGGCACAAGCAGTTTGTCGCCATCAAGGGGCCCTTCAACCTCGGCGTCTTCAGCCGGCCCATTGCCGCCGGCGCGTGCGCGTGGATCGGCTGCATCACCGTCGTCTTCTGCCTGCCCACCACCAACCCCGTCACCGACCAGACGCTCAACTACACCGTCGTCGCCGTTGGCATTATCGGCATCTTTTCCGTTGGCAGCTGGGTGCTGTGGGCGCGCAAGTGGTTCACGGGCCCCGCCGCCGAGGCGCTCGAGGCCATCCGCATCGGCGTCGACCCCATGGAGCCGGGCGCGCTCGAGGCCAAGGAGGCCGAGGCTCTGCAGGGCGCCAGTGGCAGCGGTGCCACGTCGTCCAAGTAGTTAAGAGATTTGGTGTAAAATCTAGGCGTCCGATGTCGTCATCCCCCTGGTACTAGATGTCTCGTCTTTTGGTTCTGGATATATAGATATACAGACGGCAAAAGACAACTGTCTTGTTCTGTTTTACTCGTTAATACCCCTAAATAATCAATCATTATTTACATGTCAACTATCGCGCGTTCTGATGAGTAAGCATGTGATGGAAAAGGAAAGGAAAGAGACACCGAAGAGCAAAGAGTAAGAGGAAAGAACAAGATCATCAGTCCAATATGACAATGTCGACAACGCAAAGGCAGGTGCAACCGGTAGTAAACACGACCACATGAGCACACGGTCTGCGCTCTCTTACCCCTCTTCTCATCCCTTCTTCTCGCATCGCATCTTCACTGTCTTCACGTTCATCAACAACACAACACGACGGCCTGTGTCTATGGGCTCTCACTCCGTCGTGCCTCTAGCATCACCAAGCAAGCTTATTCCCGGCAGGTCCTATCCGCCAGTTAGCATTACCGATCTATATCCAATAATGTACGTTGATACTCATTGAGCTCATCGTCTCGCAGTCTGACATCTGACACACTCTAGACTGCATTGTATTCATACAGTATGCTTTATCAACGATCATCTTTTGGCTCTCTAGGTGGTGCTCTGGGGATGCTGAAGATGCCCTAACATCTTCATCCTCAACATGGCCGTCGGTTTCGGGCTTTTTATACTCGGGTGTTGCAGTATCATTCTGGACATTGTTTAGATACCTCAGGCGCTAGGTCAGCATGGTCGCCGCCAGCATCAGGGACCTAGCCCTGGCCCCGAGCCGGCTCCCGGCTCCGCTGACGACAACAACGATAACCCTGACCCCGGATCGGGAGCTCCCCCAGGCGGCAGCCCACCCAACAGCAACGGTGCGACGAACTTCACCGACGGCTTACCGGACGACTGAGCCCAGAAGCTTATTCAGGAGCTTCTGGCACAGCCCATCAACAACAGACAAGCGCCTTTCCTCAAATCCGAACGCATCGAATTTTTCAACCCCGGCCCCGTCGAAGCCAAAGCACACGGAATTTACTCTGACGACAAGCCATTTTACCAGTCATCCACGTACCGTATGGTGACATTTGGTAGCAGCTCCTCGTTACGATCAAGGGACCTCCGGGTATGAGCCCGGAGGGCTGTCAACAGTCAACAGTCAACAGTCATGGCATTACAAGATGAATTGTTATGATGGATGAAAGTATATTACCCACCGGATATTAAATAAAACAGGTATATAAAGAGAAGCAACGATATGAAGACAACAAAGCAAGCCTCGAAAGAAGCAGTCGAATAGTAAACAGGAAACAAGTCAAAAAAAAAACAGCACAAACAGATCCGTCATAATTCATACGATCGTCAGAATGGCCACAGCCATCCTAGTAAGCTCCCATAGATCTCTTTTCTTTCGCTGTCTCTATCTATCACCCCGCATCTCTCGTGGCACGGAATCACCGTAGCCGACAGTGTCGTCGTCGGCAGCCAGGCAGGCCAGACAGACGCCGCCGCCATAGACCTGGGTGTGCCGACCCCAGGAGGTGGAGTTGGGTGTAGGCGTGGGTGTGACAGTCTCGGCGGGTGTAGATGCAGATGCAGGTGCAGGTGCAGTAGATGTGGCGGATGCCTCGGTGCCAGTCGTCTCTCCGGCTGGCTCGGCCTCGGCTGCAATCCTAGCCTCAGTCTCCTCAGTTCCAGTCCCAGTCCCGGCCTCGGCTTCGTCGGCGCCGTAGTCAGGGTTCGGCTGGTGGATAAAGGACAAGGGCATGGACTGCATCTCGTGTGCGGGCATGTCGAAAGTAAAAGGATCAGAAGGAAGAGTAAAGGAGCCAAAAGGGGGCGCATCTGTATAAGGGCTAAGGGACGAAGTCGACAGAGGCAGCGGCGGCAGCGAGTTGTCGAAAAGGGCGAC
Source organism: Ophiostoma australiae (assembly GCA_022392945.1). Taxonomy (NCBI): domain Eukaryota; kingdom Fungi; phylum Ascomycota; class Sordariomycetes; order Ophiostomatales; family Ophiostomataceae; genus Ophiostoma; species Ophiostoma australiae. Next base: position 3,128,024 of record JAKRGJ010000002.1, on the reverse strand, counting down.
GTCGACATCGACGTTGGCGCTGGCATTGGCGTTGGCCGGAGTCGATCCTCTGGACAACTGCTCTGCCGGAGAGCGTGCCCGCGAGTCAGCGCTGACGCTGCTTATTCCACGTGATTCGTGCATTGCGTGCTGATATAGGTAGAGCTGAGACGGAGGCTGCAGGGGCTGGCCAAGCTGGTAGATGCGGCGGCTTCTTGCGAATCTTGGAGACGCAGCGTGGGACTGCGGGTGAGAGAGAGGGTGGGACAGAGAGAAAGACTGTGAGAGAGACTGAGACAGAAAAGTGTCGTGAGTAGTGTGCCCGGGCAAGGCTGGCAAGGCTGGCGAGGCTGGTGACGGAGCCAATGGCAGGCGATGTGTGTTGCAAGCCTGAGAGTGTGCCGAGTCTAGCTCTTGTTTCGCGTCCAAGGGTGCTGTTGTTGTTGTTGGTGTTGTTGTTGGTGTTGTTGTTGGTGTTGTTGTTGGTGTTGATGTTGATGTTGGTGCTAATTGTGGCTGTGCTGTTTGTGGTGTTTTTGTTGTTTGCGCGTTTGCTCTTCTTGTAAAAAAGACTTGCCGACGAGAGTAGAGGCGCACAGCGAGGACGAGCAGGCAGACAGCAGCAAGTGTCCAGGTGTGTGAGGGCAGGGAGGATGAGGCAAAGGAAGGTAAAGAAGAAGAAGAAGACGATGAAGAATAAGAAGAGACTGGGTTTAATCTCTGCAGCCAAGCAATGACATGTGACTTGTGAGATGGAGGAAAGGATGAGTGTGAAGAGGAGGAGGAAGAGGAGGAAGAGGAGGAAGAGGAAGAGGAAGCTGGCAAGAAAGTGAGAGCCGGCATGGTGATGGAGTAGGATAGATATAAGATAGATATAAGAAGGTAGAAGGTGGAATAAGTCGTCCAGGAAAGCGTGCTGCGTCTAGGAGAGACGACGATAGGACAGAGCGTCTTGAGCGACCCCTGCTGCTGACTCCTGGCGGAGGGGCAAGCCGTGCTGATGAGGCTGGATGCCGTCGAGGTTGATGTTGAGCGTGTAGGCAGGGGGCGAGTAAACAGGCGCCCTCTTTTTGTGTCTTTCTTTCTTTCTTTCTTTCTTTCTTTTTCTTTTTTTCTTTTCTCTTTTTGTCCTTTCTTTTCCCTTTTCTTTCTCTTTCTTATTTCTCTTCAACCCTGTCCGCTCGAGCTGACATGCGAGATGGTGCGACAGACGCCCAAAGCAGATAAGTGCTTACTCGTGTTTCGTGTTGTTCAGTCGTTTTGTCGTTATTTGGCGAGAGTTGGAAGTGAGGCAGTGAAGGTAGTCAGGTAGTCAAGTTTGGTCAAGACAAGTTGGAAATCGACGAGGCAGACAGGCAGATGATTCGCTCCAGAGAAAGAATGGCGCGGCGAAAAGAGGCTAAAAACGACAAGAAGGAAGCGAGGCAGTTTCGTATAGGCGTAGAAGTTGAAAAAGAACGAATAAAGAAATCAAATGAGAAATGAGAAAAACAATTAATTAATAAGACAAAAAAAAGAAAAGAATAGAGTAGGCTGAGATGAGAGGCGAATAAGAACAAGACGACAGACGAAAGAAGGAGCGAATGACAGGCGGAAGCGGACCGACAAGAACAAGTGTCGTCGCGTGGTGACGAATAAGAAGGCGCAGGGCTGTTTTGTTTGCCAGGCAGTCGCAAAGTAGGTACAGTAATACTGTATGTACAGAGTAGTGTCGGCGGCAGTTTGGCGATCCAGCAGGTACGGAGTACTCTGAGTCTTACTTGTGGCTGCAGTGCAGGTGGGTGTAAGCGGGCAGCTGGAAGGCGGGTATGAGGTAAGAGGCAAGATGGGTTGGTAGGGTGAGAGATGTCGTGTTGTCGGGCTGTCGTTTATCAGGTGTCAGCCGAAAGGTCGTATTGGCGGGGTACACTCTGTAGGTGGAAAGAACTCTGTAAGAGTTGTAAGAGTCTCTAAGAGGAAGGAATGAGACGATATGAGGTGAAGGGCAGAAGAGGAAGGAACGATGCAAAGGTAGAGGGAAGGCAGAAATGAAAAGGAGAAAATAAAGGGGAAAAGAAGAAGAAGAAGAGACAAGACGAAGAGAAAAGAACAAGAGAAAAGGAGATATATGAAAGAAGCAGCGATCAGACAGGTACTTAATGTGGTTGATGGATAGAGTCTAGATCTAGAATGCCATACAAATTGCCATGGGGAGGTAGAGGGTAGGTCGATGGAGATAAAGTCGACTGAGAAGATAATAGATAAAAGAAAAGAGAAGAGAAGACGAAAAAAGAAAAGAAAAGAAAAAAGAAAAGATCTAACCTTGCAAACGAATCTCAACGGGCAGATGATAGAATAATCAGATACAGTTGGACATGCATGAGATGCGTTTGATATTGCAGTTTTTTGTTTTAGTTATTTATTCGTCTATTTATTTAATCAATAAGAAGAAGGAATAGAAAAGAAAATGAGAAGAGAATACGCAAGGACCAGCCCAGCCCAAAAGAATCAAGCAGAAAGCAACGTCAGCTGAATATGCCAGGGTGCGGCACATTAGACCCAGTAAGGAGGACCAAGAGGAAGAATGTCTGTCTGTACGATGGATGATGTGAACAGAGAAGAAGCAGGAAAAAGAAAGCAAGTAGGTGGAAAAACACTTATTTAATTGATTAAAAATAACTGCAATGCCCACACACACCCAGACACCAACGTGGACTCCGTTCTAGCTCGAGACTGAGCTGTGCTGTCTTATTGCCGGCGAGCTCGCTGTAGGCAGTGGCATTACGGGCAAATGTTGAAAGAAGAAATAAGAGAGAAAAAAAGAATAAATAAATAAATAAAATAAACCATAATTAACTAGAAAAGTACCGTCCACGGCCAAAGAGGGCTGAAAGTAGAGGCGACTGCAACAATGACAGCGAGGAGGGCATGTGTCAGTCGAATCAACAGAAAGTCGGCATGCATGGATCGACTCTGCATATGCAGGATTAGATAGTATTGTTGTTATTGTCTGATATGACATTAGGTCACTTATTCTTTATTTTTCTTTCGTCGAGTCTTGACTATTCTTACCCAAGTCTTCAATGCATCATATGATTCTCAACTGCCGGCCTGGCTGAACGTGCGAAACGGCAAACAGCAGACGAAACAGAAAGCAGAAAGCAGTACATCCGCATCTCCATCTTAATAAGGACAGGAGAAACAGATGAAAAAAAATAACTCTTACTAAAAATCCAAATAAAAAACAACGTCGCCTCCACACCCACGTTCCCAGAGGCGAATGACGCAAAAGGACCGTCGCGCCCTGCCGGCAGGTGTCAGGTAACAACGCCGTTCAGCTGGAGTCGTTAGGTTTGTTGATGTTTGCAGGTTTGGGTTTGTACATGGTGGGCTTTGCTCACAGAAGAAAGAAACATATAAAAAGAAAAAGGAAGAAAGAAAAACGAAAAGAAAAAGAACAGAAGAAAAAAACCTTGGCGAGGCTTATGCTACCGCATTGCGTACAGAGTACTATTACAGTCTCGGGATAATAAACAAGTAACAGAGTCGTATTGATGTCTTGTTTGCAGTGAGTGGTTCGCCGCTGGACTCAATCTTGTTTCTTCATTTCTGCATCTTTTGTCTTCTGCATATTTTCATCGTTGGTTGTCTTTATTCAGCTTCCATGATTGTGTGTATTATGTAATCGATCTTCACACGCATTGATCTACTCAACTCGGTCGAGATACCTTCTACCAGAGTCAACTCAAATATAACCCACCGGCCTTCAACCTCGTCATCACATCATTAATCCAGATCCGTCATATCCATATCCGCCATACTCGTAAGTTTGTAAATACCCATCCTCCATCTCAGCTGCTGCAATCCGCCCTCCCCCGTACGGGCTAGCCGTGGCTGTACGTGGACCCACTCTTCCCTCGAATCTCAAAAGTCTAAAATGGCCTCTGAACATCACAGTACATAGTACATAGTATTACATACAGCAAGCTGGCGACAGACTAGACTCGGCCACTTTAGCTGGGATCACGCCCGTTTGGGGCATTTTGTGGGCCGTTTCTGGCGCTTTTCAGGCCTTTTCAGCTGTCCTGGATTGCACTTGTCCGATTTAGGTAATGGATCCGCTTTTATTTGTGTACTCTCTTTTCATTTTTTTTTCTTTTTCGTTTTCTTTTCTTCTGATTTTGTTCTTATTTCAAATTCTTCTTTTCATCTCTTCTTTGCTTCTTATGCCCTGCTTTCGCTGTCCACCACATGACCTAACGGCATTCATCTGAGACAGTCGACATCGAGACGGGGACTGAAACGAACTGAGACTACTATGTATGCCAGCTGACTTTGGAGTGATGCGGGCTGTCGACTGCCTCCTTTTTCTCTTGAGATTTAAAATTCAAATGTGATCAACAATTCCCTTTTCCTTTTGCCGTGTTTCAACTTGTTCTTTTCTTTTTGTGCTATTTTCTTCTCCATTCTTCAATATTTTCAATATATTGTAGAGATTGGTGTACCTATCTTTTCTTTTCTTTTTTTAATAGAAAACGACCCATAGACATCAAACGGTATCTCTTTTCAATAAACTCTGATACCTCAGATCGATCTTCGAGCATCTTATCGTCGATATTGCAAGATATCAATACCAATAATTAACAATAATGTAAGCAATTATTGCATGTATCACTGTCAGCAATATATAATGGATATTTGACATTGAATATTAATATCAAGTATTATATTTCAGGCATTTAGATAAAATGGAACTTAAAGTTGAAACAAAGTTTAGATGCTCATTCATAGCTAAGATCCAAGATCCGCATATCAAAAAGAGAACAAAGAAGGAAGAATCAAAGAAGGAAGAGTGAAGGAATAAAGAATAGAGGAGGCTGGGAGAAGACATAATAAACAAACGACAAAGAAAGGCAAAGGCCTTTATTCATACTATACACACGATACCACAGCTTATCTAATACACATCGTGGTTTCGTATTGGTTGGGATTATTTGATATTTCAGATACGCACCCGCACCAGCTTAAGAAACAACAAGAAACAATGAGAACAAATTAAGATGAATGAAAACAAAACAGATATATTAAGCACAAGATAAATCCATCATACATCGTGCCCAAACGCCAGCCCCGTCGCATCGCTATCTCTTACAACAGTAGAGAGCGTGACAACATATAAAAATAAATAAATAAAAACAGAATCAGCAGAAATAAAAATAAACACACAAAAACGGCCTATACAGATATCTCCATCGCATCTCCGTTTGCCGGCACCCCTCCCGGCACGCCGTGCTCCGCCTCCTCCTCCATCATCGAGATCATGCCGTCCAGGTTCTCCTCCAGCGCCTCCAGCTCCGCGCCCAGGCAGCTCCGCAGCAGCCGCCGGTACTTTTCAATATTGTCTGACGTGCCCACCGCTGCGAGGGCTTGGATGTAGTCTGTCTCGGCCTGTTTCTGGGCGCCCAGGGCTTGCTGCAGCTCGGCTAGTTGTTTTTGTTTGTCTTCAGGCCCGGCCTCGCTTTTGGCGGCGGTCTCGGTGGCGGCGGCGGCCGCCGCTTCGGCCTCGGCTGCCTCCGCCACGGCCAAGAGGTTCCGTCGTGTCACCAGCGCCGTCAGCTGCTGCTGCGCCGCCGTCGCATCGCGCCCGATCTGGGCCACCACATCGTCCGCCTCGATGCGCGCCTCCAGCTCGCCAATCTCGCGCCGCACCGCCTGCAGCTCGCTCTGCGTGTTGCCCAGGATGCGCCGCGCCTCCTTCTCGGCGTCGGCCTTGTCGCGGAACTCGTCCTCGTAGCTCTGCGCCAGGTCCTGGAACTTCTCAAACACGAGCGATGTAATGCGCGACTGCACTGTGTTGGCGGCCTCGGACTGGAAGGTGTGGCCGAGACCGTTGCTGAGACCCAGGCTGGGCACACCGAGACCAGCCTCGAAGAAGACGTCGCGCGGGCCTGGCCGGTGCGTGGAGTCGGGCGCAAACGGCGACGACGAGCGGTGCGCGGCGTTTGCTCCGTTGTTCCCGCCCCCATTCCGAACTCCATTCAGACCAAGACTGAGATGTCCGTTTCCGTTTCCGTTTCCGTTGCCATGTAGACTTCCATTGAGGTTCAGAGAGGCCTGCGAGGCGGCGGCGTTGGCGGCGGCCCGCATCTTTTTCGTGGCATTGAGCTCCTTGATCAAGTCCTCGGCGCGCACGCCCTTGTTGTTGGGAATGTCCGTGGACGCGCCGCGGCCGAGCAGCGCGCGGATGCACTTGCTGGCGTGCTTCATGGCGGCGAGGTGGATCGCCGTGTTGCCGTCGTGGTCCTGGGCGTCGATGAGCTGCTGCACAAAGTGGGGGTCGTGCGTTTCCTGCAGCTTGTTCAGGATGTTGTCCAGGTAGTAGCGCGCGCACGACTGCGATGTCACGCGGCCGCTCTTCATAATGGCGGCGTGGTGGACAATGGTGCTGCCGGCGTGGTCGCGCGCGTCGACGGTGCCAAAGAGCTCGTGGATGATGGCGGCAAACGTCTGCTTCTCGAAGCAGTTGGTGAAGCTGACGGCGCGCATAAACGGCGTCTCGCCGCGCTCGTTCTGCACGCCCAGCGTCGCGCCGAAGCGCCGCAGCTGCTTGACCACCTCGACGTCGCCCATGGCGCACGCCCAGTGCAGCGCCGTGTGGCGCTCTGTGTCGATGACCCAGTTAGGCTGGAAGTTGGTCGGCGGGTCCGGCCGCACCGCGGGCTGCTCGTTGCGCGACAGCAAAAAGTAGTCGAGCAGCTCGTCGCCATAGACGGCATGCTGCTGCTCCATCTGGTCCTGCATCAGCTGCATCTCGTCGCGTTCGCGGTCGAGGTTGCTGTTGCGCTTGCGCTTGCGGGCCGACGCCGGGTAGTCGGGGTTCTGGTGAAGGTGTTGTTGCTGCTGCTGCTGCTGGTACATCTGCTGCTGCTGGTACATTTGCTGGTGATGGTGCTGGTGCTGGTGTTGGTGCTGATGCTGCTGCATATCCTCGTCGGCATACGACACAGACGCCACCGTCAGATTGTCGGGCGTGTCGTCGTCGCCCATGCCCATGTCGTGGATCACGCTGTCCATGTCGTCGCCGCCCACAGACACTGACGGCGGCGGCGGCGGAACTTTTTTGTTGGATAAAGCAGACGCAGCAGCAGCGGCAGCAGCGGCGGCGGCCGTGGATTGGGCAGTTGCGGCAGCGACCGAGGCCGAGGCCGAAGCTGCGGCGGCAGTCCATTTGGGCACGGCCGGGCGCGCGCGCGGGGCTTTGGGCTTGCTGGCATGGCGCGGCGCGGGCGGCGGGCTCACGTCGCCGGGCATGTACTCGAAGATGGGGCGCAGGCGGTCGAAGATGTTGTTGCGGCGGGCGAGGGCGAGGCCGTGCTCGAGCGGGATCCAGGTGCCCTGGTACTTGCCGTAGCCGCCCTGGATTTTCTCGTGGACGTCCTTTTGCACCTCGCGCTCGAGGATGCGGGTGCGGGCGGGCTTGTCGAAGCCGGCGGCCTTGAGGATGTGCGTAGCGTTGATCCAGTCATCGTGGCGGCGGCGCATAACATGTTCTTTGAGGTCGACGCCGAACTGGAATTCATAGACGGGGATCTGTTGGTTAGTATGCTGTCGGCATGTTTTTGTATCAAAAAAAAATGAGAATAAAATGAAATAGACATACTCCGCTGTAGGTGGCGCTGTAGATGCCAGAGCCGACGTCGGGGGCCGTCATGATGGAAAGGAGGCGTGTCCACGTTGGGTGTTCAGCCCGGTCTGATTTTTGGTATCGTGAGAGGGTATAGTGGCAGGATGGGATGCCGTCGAGGGGGGCGAACTGCTGAGTGAAGTCGAGGGTGTGCCGGAGGAGATGGCCGCAGAGACGGTGCCGGCCGGCCTGTCGAAGTCGATGTCGATGCTGTCAAGGCGCAATTAACACATTGGTCAAGATTTTCGGTTGCGAGAGACTGTCGCAATCAATGAATTATCAACAATCAACAATTAGCAATCAACAATCAATAAACAATAAACAATCGTGATGATTAATGTCTGGTGTCAAATGTAAGCATCAAGCATAGATGATGCGTGAGGGCAGAGCAATGAGGAACGCGAAACTTGAGAGAGAGCGACGCGTGCTTACGCGTGGAAATGGGCGAGCGACGAAAATCAATTAAAGAAGACCCACTATTGTAAGTGGCTTTGACTTTCGACTCTAGGTCTTCCCCGCTTCTAGTGGCTGCAGTTCATACTGGCAGGCGCTGAGTAGGCGCTGTAATGACACTACAAGGTGCTGAACTCTGTAAAGGGAGCGGCCCCTTTGGTGTTAAGCAGCCCATTACGAGGCCGCGACGCGTCGCGTGTATGACTAAGCAGACCTTATGATCGTTTACATATGGGCTGAGCCTCATCTCATCGTTTCCAACTTTTACTGGCTATTTCCTTATATCTTTGATGTAGTGAATGCTGGCCAGGTGAGCTATCATCTCTATTATTGCTTTAGTCAACGAGACACTGCAAACTGGTCGTGTGTTGCCATGGCGCTGTACTGGCTGACAAGACAAGACATCAGATATCGACGACGATGCCATTTATTGGGTAACCTAATACGTATCAAGAATCGCATAGTATTGTGCAATGATTGCTAGACTATTGGTACCTTTCGGTTTGTTATATATGTGTATAACATTTATTCAATATTCAGACAGGTCTTATGTCTCGTCTTCACTCGTGTTGCCTTTTTACTACTCACATACTGGCTGACAATATCGCCCACAAGGACAGCACAGCGACCAGCGTAAATGTGTTATCGAGTAAATATTCACTAGACTGCTTTCCTAACTCTACCACAGGCAGCAATATATGGCTTCTGCTGCCTGCTTGCAAGCCGGGCTGGTCCGCCATGGGCAGGCTGCAGCATATCTTGTTGTCCTCCACCATCCATCTTATTTACTTTTAACAAGCACATGCTACTTTCCTGTGAATCTACAGACGAAAGACTCATCTGGCCTCTGCTCAAGCTGTTTGTTTACTTTGTACATTTCCAAGCCTTGCTCCTTGTTTTCGTTTCCGGCGGCCAGCCTCCAAGTGTTTTACCGTGTTCACAAGATGTTTCCCACTCCTTGCGCCTGTTTTAGGTCTTTGCTATGGGATATTGTGCTGGTCTCAGTTCTCTATTCACTTGCACTCTCAGACTTTTGGGGTTTGCAGCAATCTCTTGTGTGCTTCGGGAGCATGGGAATCGAGATGCATGGAAATAAAAACGACATATTGCATCTCTGTGTCGGATGTACTTTTTTATTATTAAAAAACAGGAAAATCCTTTTGAATGAAACTTTGATCTCGTTATCGAATTCTCGAGGTTGACTCACTGTGGTAACGTTTTCAAGACAAAATTAAAACATTACCGTTACGAACCAAGCTTTAGACTAGTTTACTAGTTGACAACCAACTCAAGTCACATGACCCAACGCTGTCGCCGTTGACACCTATTGCAAATCGACAGGCAGACATCCGTTCCGTCGAGTCCGCCGACCAATACCGAACAGATCTCATCTAATTTAACTCTATTTCCTGTCTCTTTTATATCTTCATTCCTGTCTACCGAGCACTCTACTAGTATTCTTCATCTCATTCCGACACTTTACTCTGGAGTTTGAGTGCACCCACATGCCAGTGCAACCACGGGATGAACGGCGTGAAATTAAGATCGTATTTGTGGGTTTATTGAGTATATTGAATACTGTATATTGAGTATTAAGAGGGGATTTATTATGCTAGAGTTTAGGTATATAAGATACCATAGTACTCGGTTCGAGTATTGCTGGTGGTGTAAAGTAGATACATAATAGGTGTACAGAGCAGTGCGGCACACAGAAGCTATGTACACAGACGCCTCTGATTGGTTGCTTTCTGGCAAATGAGCACACCGGAAGCGCTTACGGCCAACACTCGACCAGTCGTCTTTGCTCCTGCCGTTCTGGTTGCCCATCTCATGCACAGACCTGCAGGTAGAAGTCTGGATGCAAGACTCGCCTATTTCTGCCTGCAGCCTTTGTTGCCGTCTTTGTCCATCTCCCTCTGTTCATCTCGTCTCTTTGTACTATGGCACATATATTTCGGGTTTATTTGTCCTCTTTGGCTCTTTGAGCCCTACAAAGCCATGCGCTTCGTCTGATAATCGCCTGTCATTGCCCTGCCAGCCTGTCACTGTCAAACCCCTCGCTCCTGCCGTTTTTTACGGGCTTTGTCTACTTCGTCCTCTTGCCTCCTTCCCCTTCATTCCTCTCCTCCTCCTTCCCCTGCCTAGGCGCACTAGACTCGTGACCGTTTCAAAGCTTTGATACATCGGCCCTAGCGCGGCGCTAGCGTGTACATATGTACTCTGTGCTGTGCTGGTATTACCTGGTCTTGTCTATCACTGTCACACTGTGTTTTGGCTGTCTGCGTGTCTCTCACTGTCTCTCTAGGCTGTGTCTCTCACTGTCTCTGTCTACCTTTGGCTTTCTTTGCCTTTTCGGTCTTTTGGGTCTCTTCTACAGCCTCCCTTGACTTGCTTTTCACTTGCTTCACCCTACGCACTACCGATTCTTCGCTAATTCCCGAACAATTCTTCGTCATTGTTCTTCATTCTCGCTCCCCTTTCTTCACCATCCCTTGATCGCTATAGCTTGTTTGTTGTTGTTGTCTGACTGTCTGGTTTCCTGACTAGCTGTGGGAGGAGGGAGAGCCTCTGCGTATTGAGTTATTCACTAGTTACACACTGCAAACCAGAGATCCTTACAGAGCACGCCACACTTTATAGCCATGTCTCTCTGTGATTGGTCAGCCACATCATGTAGCACACAGTACAAAATCCACATACACTGTATACGCTTTCTGCTATATTCTGTCCAATATTACTTCGTATTCCTGTTCTATTCATACCTATCCCGATGGCAATTTCTTATTACTTATTCACTCATCAATCTAGGCATTTAATATGTGCCGTAATGGCTGTATTCACATAAGAGATCCTAAAATCTTATGCTTCTCTCGGTCACACTCCCTGTATGATAGCGCTGATCTTATGCCCAACATGCCAGTACGCTTGATTCACGCACATCTGGATGCGTTCCAGTGTTCTACCATGGATGTATCTTACTCTAGTCTACTCGTAATACAGATCCAGAAGTCGTGGACTCTTTCGTATGCTATGGTACTAAATATGCTGACCCCTGAAGCAACCCTGTTGAAACCCCTGACCCTGACTGCGACGCAGCCGTAGGAGGTGCACTGCGTAGTATCGACAGAGTTCCTGTTTTTAGAGCCTGTATTCTGTCTGTCTTGTGCACTCTATTCTTTCTCTATTCTGCTCTTTCTTCTACTCTTTCTTCTACTCCCTCCAACACTACAACACGCCTTACCGCAGCACGCATAAGGGGCACTGCTGGTTTGAGCATGGCATTAACTAAACGCGTTTCTTCGTATCTGACACTTTGCCAAACAAAAATAAAATAAAAATACATCGCATTTGATCATGACCCATCTCATTCTTCACGCTCCCATCTGCATTCTCTCTCGAAATTCACCTTGCAGAGTACATTCTACAGCCTCCCTCGAATGCTCCCTCTCGCCCGTACTATGTACTATGTAGACGCACACAGCACAGTGCAGATGCCAGTACTCCCCACACCTGTGAGCCCCACTTGCCAGCGCGCATATCTTGCAGCCAATCACAGCACGTAGCCGCTATCCGCTCCTTCCCTCGATTTATCCTTTCGTCTGCGTCTTTTGCTGTCTTTTGCTCTCTTTTTCTCTGTTTTCCTATTTTATTTGCCATTTATCTATTTTATTTTATTTTAGTTTTAACTCCTTTCACAAAGTACTCATCCTCTTCCCTCAAGAGCACCCCTGTCGTTGTGCGTTAGCGTCTGCACTCTGCTGCACACCACTATTGCGAGTCGTCTCCAGTGTTTGCCTTTTCCGTCGCTCTTTCAGTTTCTGCAGGAAGTAGGAGCAAGGAAGCCTTTGTTCGGTCGTCCCTTCCCCATTCACTGAGATTCACCAGCAGAGCGGCCAGCCAATTTACTGCAGCGTCCCTACGTTCCTGCCTCCGCTGCCCTCGGCCCCTGTCGCCCCTTCCATACTCTCTCTGTATTACATGGTACGCTGTAGGCTGCTCCTGCCGTTTACTATTGCCTTTTTGCCCTCCTTCCTGCCCAAAGCATCGTCACTCCACTTTCTTCTCTTCCTTCTCTTCTTCCTCTTCTTCTCTTCTCCTCCTTCTTCCCTCCTCTCCTCTCTCCTCTCTTCTTCTCACCAACTTTCTTTCGTTCCCCTCCCCTCCCCTTCGTTTTCGCCCTCTTCTTCTTTCCCCTTCTTCGTTCTTCGTCGCCTAATCCATTCGAATTTGATTCCATCGTCGCGCGGTGCCCTTTTCTTTAGAGTTTTTACTTGTTCTTTTTCGTCTTCTTTCTACCGACCAATTGTGTTTCTGCCAATTTGTGCCTTTTCCGACCTCATTTCCGACCTTCGACCTCACCGGACCGACCGCAAACCAACCTGTCCCACACGGGCTTCATTTGACTCTTTGACTCTCTGACTCTCTGATTCATTTGACTTGCTCTGCCTTTGCATCGAAAATACAAACAAAACATCAATTACAAAAACCAAAGAAAACAGAAAACAGAACAAAAAAACACACAAAGAATACTTAATTCACCATCCTCTTCGACATCATCTGCAACATCCTCGATCGGATTATCACCACTCATCGACACTGAAGCAAGAATCTCTCTTCCTCCTTCATTACTCTCTCTTCTCACCTCTCTACTACAACGAATTCTGCGAGTTTCTTGGCCACCCGCCCATCACACAAGTTCACACTTGACAACCACAACTCTTCATTGATCTGCATCGACTTCTTCACCAACTTTACTCTTTACTCTTTTGCCCTAATACTTCTTACTTCTTGCTTCTTGTACACTTTTCACTTCCTTCATTCCGTCTCTTCAGACTTTATCCGCTTCTTCGACTCGAACAAATCTATCTTTCGCCCTTCGGCTTGCGCCAACCTAATATCTCAATATCTCGCCCAACAACCACCACTCCAACTTGAATCGCCTTGATCAAATTGCGCGCTGACGCTGCTGCATCTTATCATCGCCTCAGTTGCGTCTCTCTTCATCTCTCACTCACTCTTTCACTCTTCTACTCTATACCCCCCTCCGCTCAGCCGGATCTCTGCACTCTGCCGCCAGCGGCCTCGTCCTTCCTTCTAGACTGTATCGTCTCTTTTCTGATATTTTCTGCTCTTTGCTTCTGCTCTGACCATTCGCATCTCTCTCTCACTCACACAATCTCCAACAGTCCTTTCAACTGTCTTCTGGCATCAAAGTTCGATACTTGCTTTTGCCTTTAACTCGGACGATTCATTCCTTTTAATTCCGCGCTCGACTCATCGACTCCTCTTTGCCAGACTCGAAATCCTCTGTCCTTCGACACACACGGACTCTTGCACACTCAATCCCAGACAACCTCACCCCCACCATCTACCATTTCTCGTTTTGGAGCAATCGACTCGGGAAGTCTTGCTACTACCTTCACACCCAAAAATGTCTCACAACACCAACTTCAGTGCTTCCGGCAACCTGGCCATGCCCGGCTCTGGTCTCGCGTCTCGGAGAGGTGGACAGGCAATCAAGCCCCTGTCCATCGATGCCATCAAGCCTGGCGCCGAGAAAGACGGCGCTCTCCCGACGCCGCGCACTAGCCGTTCACACTTGCTGGCCGGCCTTAGAACTGCGCCCAAGTCGGCCACTGCCGCGACCTTCCCCCCGTCTCCCACGACCGCTTCTGCCATGAACCAGCAGTCGCGCAATGCCCCCGCCGCAGGTGCTTCCTACAGCGGAGCCGAGACCAACAGCTACAGCGGCCCCAAGACATCCCTGCCTCGCTTTGCCCACGGCCAGACCTACAACAGCGCCTACACCCAGCAGCAGGCTCAGCAGCAGCAGGCCGCTGCCCAGCAGGCCCAACAGCAGCGTATTCTGCAGGCCCAGCAGCAGCAGCTCCTTCAGCAGCAGCAGCAGCAGGCGCAAGCGCAAGCTCAGCACTACACCGCTGACCAGATTCTTGCCCCCCCCGAGCTTGATGACGATGCCGCACTTATGGATGCTGAGTATGCCGAGATTGTTGCTACCAACATGTACCTGGCACAGCAGCAGCAGCGCCTGCAGCAGCAGCTGATGTCGGTTCAGGCTGCCCAGCAGCAGTTCCAGAACCTCAACCTCGGCGGTGGCAACAGCCAGCAGCAGCAGCAGCAGGTTGCCGCTTACCAGCAGCTCCTGTTCCAGCAGCAGCAGCAGGTCCTGGCTGCTCAGCAGCAGGCGGCGCAGCAGCAGCAGCAGCTGTACTCGTACTTGGACCCCGCTACTGGTCAGCAGGCTCTGTATGTCGGCCAGCCGTCGCAGATCAACAGCCAGTATGTCGACCAGTACAACGCCAACCTGCAGCAGCTGCAGTACCTCCAGCTTCTCCAGAAGCAGCAGCAGCTCCAGCAGCAGCAGGCCCAGCAGCAGCAGCAGCTTCTGCAGGAGCAGGATCAGCGCATGCCCCACCAGCACCAGCAGACGCGCGGCTCCATGTTCCAGCAGCAGTTCCAGCAGCAGCACATGCACCGCCAGGCATCGCCGATCACTGCGCCCCGTGTGCAGGTGTCTCCGCCGCCTTCGGAGGGTGCCAACTCGCACTCACACCGCAACATGTCGCCTCCTCGCCGTATCGACTCCACAACGCCCTCGTCTGACCACGCCCCTCTGCCTCCGCCGAGCGCCAATGCTTTCCGCCGTGGCCACAAGAAGTCGGCTTCGCTGTTCAACGGTGCTAACCTTCTTGATGTGAACGGTGGCGCTGGCACTTCGGGCATCTCGCAGGAGGTGCCCAAGTCTGCGGGTCCCAAGACGGCGACGTTCCCACCCAACGTTATGCAGGCAGGCACGTACGGCCCCGGCCAGGCACGTGCTGGCGAGCACCCGATCCGCCAGCCCCGCGGCCCGCCCAACTTTGACGAGCTGGCCAGCAAGCCCACGTCGAAGCACGAGGGCAGCAAGAACTTTGCGACGCGAACGCGCCGGTCTGCTGTGCACAACCTGGTGCGTGCCGGCTTCAGCCGCCGCCAGGTGACTGTCAGTGGCAGCTCAGGTAGCATCAGCCCCATCTCGGAGACTGCGGATGAGCAGACGGGCGTGCACGGGCACGTTCTCGAGAACGAGGATGACCTGGCAACGCCACTTACCGATGACGAGTCTGTTTCTGGGCGTAGCGGCTCTGGCAGCCTGAACGGAGACGATGTCGAGTGCTCACTGCCTAGTTCGCGCACCTCGACGGGCAGCTGGGGTGCGATTGGCTCCGAGCGGCCCGGCTCGCGCGAGAAGTGCATTACGCGCAAGAGCTTGGAATCGCTCAACAGCACAGGCACTGCTGCGACTGCTAGCGACAGCGAGAGCGTGCCCGGCGGCGTGATCCCCGGCAGCTTTGCGTCCGTGTTCAAGACCGTCAAGCCGACTGGTGGCCAGCAGCGCAAGGCCCCCATGGTGCTGATGAAGAACACTGAGAAGCGCCGCTTCGCTGCTTAGTTCTTCTTCTTCTCTTCCGGTTTTGCCTCTTCGTTTTTTCTTCTTTCTTTTTCCTTTTCGTTTCTACTTGGGCTGGGAACGGTGTACTTTTGCTGTTTTATTGTTCTCTGTTCTCTGTTCTCTGTTCTCTGTTCTCTGTTCTCTGTTCTCTGTTCTCTGTTCTCTGTTCTCTGTTCTCTGTTCTCTGTTCTCTGTTCTCTGTTCTCTGTTCTCTATTCTCTGTTCTCTGTTCTCTGCTCTCTGCTATCTGCTCTTTGTTCTGCTTATTCTTGCACTGCCTGCTTCTTCTCTTCTTACCATTTACGCCATAACGATTATGCACTGCATGTGTCTCTTTTATATTGACACTTTCTCATCTTACATTCGATCCATTCCTTTGAACGTTACTTTGTTACTTTTTCTTGTGTCTCTTTCACTTCTCATACTTCTTTTCTACATCATACATCAGCTTACTATACCAAGCTGAAACTACGATATCTTGTTCTTGTTCAGGTTCTAGCGAGATCGTGACGGGTAGATCCTCGAACATCTCTTCTATTTTACTTTCTACTTTTCAGTTTCTTATCTCTTCTATCTTTGAATTTCACTTTCTACTCTCATCTTGATATTGTTTGCATGCCGTGCTGGCCGCCTCCAGCGGTCAGCAACGGAGGCGGTGTTTTATTTTCTTGCTTCTCTTATCTTTCTCTTTTCTTTTGCTCTTCTGTTATGCTTTTTCTTCTTCTTTTCTGCTCTCGGTGGCCATAACGGTGGACGGCGGCCTCTTTTACATTTTGTGCTTTACTCTACCTTTTACTTTACATAGCTTTATCTTGACACTCATTCTACTACTCTGATTCTCTAATATGCGTGACACTTTCTTGTTATATTGGGTTCTATCGATATCTATTGATCTATTGTAAAACGGAGTTAACAAATTGCTGATAGCTCTGATAGCTGCCATTGCGGTGCTTTGTCAGCACATACCGTCAGCACAGGAGTTAAGGTCCGGCGTAAAGGCGAGCATCAGCATGCACATGTAACTAAATTAAGAGTCTGACTATTTGGGTCATCTTTGAATGTAAAGGCACGATAAATCCGTCCCATAGAATCAAATCCAATAATCGTACTGCGAGGCTGCGCATAGCCTTGTTGTTTTATTATATGTTTTATTTTATTTTGCTCTTCCTATCTCGCAAAGGTGCACCATTGAAGCCGCTAAACCCGAATGCCGCCGCCGTCTGCTGCTGTAGATGAAGTATCTGTAGATAGTGGTGCTGCAACTATAAGGACTCTATATAAGTGTCACCCCTCCTCTGCCCTCCATCGGTTGTGTCAATATTACTTCCCCTCTCAGCCACATTCTGTCCAGCTTGTCTTACCCGATTCCCTTGACAGTCATCACTTTCCGTCTCAATCTGAACACACCTTGTTCCAACCAATATTCTAGTCACTACGATGCCCTTTCCGTACAAGACTGTCCTCATCACCGGCGCCTCGGCGGGCATCGGCCAGGCCTTCGTGGACAAGCTGATCGCCGAGCAGGGCGACGATATTTTCGTCATTGCCGCCGGCCGCCGCCGGGAACGCCTCGACGCGCTCGTCGCGGCCCATGGCGCCAGCCGCGTTGCCGCCGAAGTCGTCGACGTTGCCGACCTCGCGGCGCTGCCCGCGTGGATCCAGTCGGTCACGGCAAGGTACCCGGCACTCGACTGTGTCATCTTCAATGCCGGCTTCCAGCAGAGCCTCGACTTTGCCAGCCCGCAGTCCGTGTCGCTCGCGGACGTCACCGAGGAAATGACGACAAACTATACGTCGCCCGTGCACGCCACCGCCCTCCTCGTGCCGCACTTGTCCAAGCTGCCGGCGGCGTCGCTCATCTACGTCACGTCCGGCCTCGCGCTCATCCCCATCCAGCGCTGCCCCAACTACTGCGCGTCCAAGGCCGCGCTACACTCGTTCGCCTGGACGCTGCGGTCGCAGCTCGAGGGCGCCGCGGCGACGCGCCACATCCGCGTCACCGAGATTGTGCCGCCGGCGGTGCAGACGGAGCTGCACATGCGGCAGGGCATGCCGGCCGTGGGCATGCCGCTGGCGGAGTTTATCCAGGAGACGTGGGAGGGGCTGTCGGCGGCGGAGGTGGTGGACGAGGTGATGCCTGCGCAGCTGCGGGAGATGGCGGGCACTGTGGACGACGTGAAGCGAGCGACATACAAAGTGTTCAACGAGAAGATCAAGGCGGCGATGGCGGCGGCCGAGCCGAATGCCGGGCAGTGAAGTTTCTAGTGATACAAAATTTAGGGATTCATTAACTGATCAAAATAAAAGAAATATAGTTTAGTTCAATCGACGTCACAATGACTATATCATGTGTATTGATCTCGTAAACAAGATTCATCCTTTCTATATGACGTAGACCGCCGTGGTGACTGGGCAAGCATTGATCACATCGAAAGCCACTGGGTTCATGAGGTAGTTGGTCACTCTTCATACATCACTGCACTCTGCCGTCCTATATAAAGCCGTCTTCCACCCCTCGTTCTGTTCTACTTTCTGTTCTTTTCGTCCTTCTCTGCATCTCTCTCACCATCTGCAATCTGTCTCAATGTCTTCAGACCGATGCCACCATGGCGCGGTATCATCCATACGCCCGGCTTGTAGCTACGGATGCTTGCAGAATGCGCCTGCCATCGAGTCCCATCTGGGATGGTGATGACAAGCTTCTTTATTGTCCTCCTGGCCTCCTTCATCTGAGGCGTGGCGTTGGCTATAAAAGCATGACACCCGCCGACTTTTATCGATTGGTTCTACATCCAACCACACCCGAAGATCTTCGAGACAGCCTCTCCGCTTCGCCATATCTATCCGCAACCATCGCTGAACGATTGGCAGTATCTAGTCTCATCGACAAGCAACCAGCATCTTCGAGTCAACTGTACCCCCACTAACCCGTCGCTGTCTTCTTTACAATAAAAAACACACAATGACGTGCGTCTAAGAGTTCTGGGTGTTTGAGGGCTCCCCCCATGCACGAACAGTGCAAATCCCCGAGCTCACGGCAGAGAACCACACGTGGTGGTTCAAGCACGTCCGCTTCACGCTGGAGATGCTCAAGCTTACGGACCATGTCGACATGGATATCCGCGAGTGCCAGTACCAGGACGACCAGGACTACTTTGAGCGGTGGCTCAGTGACCGCTATGATGTGTGGCAGATGCTGGCAATTCCGGCCTGGAGCTTCCTGAACCGGATCGAGGCCGGCGACGACGAGACCCGCGACACGTACAAGTTGTATCAGTCTCTGGCGGGTCTCTTTGCTACCAGAGACGGCGCGGATGGCTGGGCGCCGAGCGGCTGGCAGATACCGGACGTGACTGGGCCGAATCCGGACTGCACAGGGCAGTCGACTGGATCGGTCAGCGGCCAAAGGGTCATGGACGGAATGTGCTGGTCGTGGATCTGATCACGACGATGCTGCCACGGAGCGCAGCGGATGGACCGTCACCTACCAGGAGGGGACCTACCACGACGGCCGGGACTAGCTTGTCTGTATTTTGTCTGTATTTTGTCTGTCATTTTGCCTGCAGTCAGGTTGACCGTCCGTGGGGTGTTTGGATACAGCGATGTTTCTTCTCCCCGGTTGATCATGGCACTGCATTCATCATCCATTAAGCGATCATTTCCTGAGCATTCTTGTGTTGCAGAGCCCTTCTCTCCCAGCAGCCAGAGTTCTGCTTCTTCAGCTATCTTTTCTTTCTTTCATATCTCGTTTCTAACCAATCCTTTTATTTATCTTTCTTTCTTTCTTCTTCTTTTTTCCTACATCATGGCGATGCTTGAATAAACATGGTATTACCACCCATCACTTTTGCAGCTTGACGGTGCTTTTGATTCTCCCAAAACTCGTCAGTGCTTGTCAATATCTTTCAGTATTATCAATGACTACCGGCATGATTGAATCGGATAATGCGATCTCGCTGGCTGCCGCTGAAGTGCCGGCCTTGCTACCACTCCGCTGTACGAATGCAGCCTGTGCATAGAAGCATCTGGCGCAACGTAAATCCATTGTCTGCTGCCAAATACCTTACACATCAGCATATAGGTACCCACTTGTACATCTGCATCTCTGCATCTCATGTATCTTGTCTCGTCGTCTCTCATCGTCGTCTGCGTTTCTCATAACACACCCGATCTGCATCGGGCTTGTAAGCTGTTCTGTCAGTTCTTACTAAAGCGGGTCCGTCGCAGTTTGCACTTTAACTGTCTCTTAATTGTCTTGTCTCTTAGTGACGGCCCTAAGTGCTATCCGGCATTTAAGCTGCACTTAAGTGCTAGTCCTCACTACCCTGTACTTTGCTCTCGCCATAACACCACCCGTTGCCTCTAGTCGACGTGTTGCTGTATCGAGCTGATTCGTCGTTGCCAGAGCGTGTTTCATTGCCCGCTATCTACTTGCCGATGCTCTCTTCCTTGGCTCTTCCCGACTCCTCTTCTCGTCTCCTCTCTCACTCTACCCCCTCTCTTTGCCCCTTGCCACATAACGCATAGTAGTACGTCTACTTGGCCCTTTCTCTACATGTCTACGCGGGGTGGAGAGGGGAAGCCTCTTCCCATTAGCTGGATGCACGATCAACAAGGCCAGAGATGTGTAAGAGATGACACAGCTGGAAGCGTGTCGAGCAGAGTATGTGCGTTGATGCGTGAGTGGTGTACATGCAAAGAATGTGCTGGGGCGTGGGGAGTATATGTAGCTGTGGCCCCTCGTAGCCTGCTGATTGACTCTTCTTGAAGTGTTTCTTGTCTCTCTTGACCTGTCTCTCAATCCTCTCAATCCTCTCGACTACCAACACCATGTCCCACCAGCGCCCCCCCTTCCGTGCCGAGCACCTTGGCTCACTGCTGCGGCCCCAGGCCCTCTCCGACAAGCGTGTCCAGCTCGACGGCGAGAAGGCCGTCGTCATTGCCGCCGACAAGGAGCTCCGCAAGCTCGAGGACGATGCCATTGACAACATTGTCAAGGTCCAGCTGGACCTGGGCTTCGCGCCCGTCACCGACGGCGAGTACCGCCGCCACCAGTTCTGGGGCACCTTCTTCCCGGCCCTTGACGGCATGGACGAGATCGCCGACCCGCCGCTGGACATGTTCCGCCTCTACGTGCCTGACCTCGCCGCCTTCACCGAGGCCGGCCACAAGCCCGGCGAGTCCATTGTGTGCGTCGGCAAGATCAAGCACACCGGCAGCACCTACCTCGACCAGTGGAACTACCTTGTCAGCAAGCTGCCTGCCGACAAGGTCAAGGAGGCCAAGCTCACCCTGCCCGCCCCCGAGTGGTACCACCTGCGCTACAAGCCGGGCCACGCCTACCCCAAGGACGTCTATGCCAACGATGCAGAGTACTTTGCCGACATTGCCGCCGCCTTCCGCGCCGAGATCAAGGAGCTCTACGCTGCCGGCTGCCGCAACGTCACCATCGACGACCCCAACCTGGCCTACTTCTGCTCCGAGAAGATGCTGCAGGGCTTCAAGGACAACAACGACGTCGACCCCGAGGACCTGCTCGACAGCTACGTCAAGCTGTACAACGACTGCCTCGACGGCCGCCCCGCCAACTTCCACGTCGGCCTGCACCTGTGCCGCGGCAACTTTGCCTACTCGCGCCACTTTAGCGAGGGCGGCTACGACCGCGTTGCCACCAAGCTCTTCCAGCAGATCAACGTCGACACCTACTTCCTGGAGTACGACACCGACCGCTCCGGCGGCTTCGAGCCGCTCAAGGAGCTGCCCGCCAACAAAAACGTCGTGCTCGGCGTCATCACCTCCAAGTTCCCCGAGCTGGAGAAGCTGGACGACCTCCAAGCGCGCGTCTATGCGGCCGCCGACTTTGTGGCCCAGGGCACGCCCGGCCAGACGCGCGAGGACGCGCTCAAGCGCATCGGCGTGAGCCCGCAGTGCGGCTTTGCCAGCCACCACCTGGGCAACAGCGTGACGCACGACGACATGGTCAACAAGCTGAAGCTCGTGCGCCAGCTGGCCGACTCCATCTGGCCGGGCGAGCCTTAGTGCATGTATTGTGCATTAGGTGCTGTGGTTTATGTGTTCATGTAAATATTTAATTAAGGAGTTGTATAGACCGAGAATACTATAATGAAGTTTATGTATGAGATTGATGAGAAAGATATCAAGCCAACTTGATTTTGATAAAATAAGTAAATAATTACGAGAATTGTACTGTGTGAATATATATATCATGTATACGCACTGTCCACGTCAAACACAGCCAATAAGACGACCCGCAATGCCAACAACGGATCACGTGCACGGTGGATTGGAATTTGCCAGCGCCATCGTCTGGGACTCGACTTTGACCTACGACAAGACGCCGACGACGCCGACGACGCCCGACGACGATTGAGATTCTTGATCTTGCCGACGACGATTGACGATTGACGACGACGCCCAAGCGCTTCTGACGAACCCCCTTCCCACCGATTCTACCGATACCTCTACACACAACATACACAATGGGTCACGGTCACGATGATCTCCCCGAGTTGCCGAGTCAGTTTTCTTTTTCTTTAACGGCGTCGACGACGTCCTCTGTTCGAGTCGAGTTTCTACTACTTTTTCTGGGCTTCATTTCTAGAGTTCTTTTCTGGACTCGCCTCCAGCTTGTCTTGGACCCTACTAACAACAACACAGAGGCGACTCGCGAGCAGATGAGCGAGGCCAAGCTGCCGCTCGCCTACCGCGACAGCTGCGCCAACCTGCTCATCCCCCTCAACCGCTGCCGCTTCGAGACCTACTACCTGCCGTGGAAGTGCGAGACGGAGCGCCACAGCTACGAAAAGTGCCAGTACATTGAGTTCAAGAAGCGCGTTGCCCGCATGGACGAGCTACGAGAGGCCAAGGGCGGTGCACGGAGCAATTAGTCGTTAGAGGTCTTTGGGGTCTCTAGAGAAAGGGAGAACGAGACGAGACGAGACGAGACGAGCGAGACCTACAGAGTTTTCAGTTTCAGTCAGTTAGCGGAATACAACATGTTCACATCAAATTGAGTGTTATGGCAGGTGGCAGACAGTGACTGGAACGGACTGCACGGAGCACACGGCAACGACGACCACACAACATATTGCAACGGCAACGACAACGACTACACTACAATAAGTAACGGCAGCGACCAAGACAATGACAACAGCACGACGACACGGCACTAGAACCAACGGCACGTCAAAAGACGAGCCACATACAAACACACAATGCACACATCACCGTTACTTGTTCAATCATAATTGTGTATCATTAACTAGCAAACGCCTTTTCATAGCCTTCCGCACTGTTCCTCAGTGTTCCATTTGTGTGCTCTTCCTTCTGATTACCAAAAGACTCGACATTAATCAGCATCTACAGAGCCTCGCCGGCCTCGGACTTCTGCAGACCGTACTTCTTGAGACGGATGGCCTGGATGTTGATGAAGCCGCTGGTGTCGACGGGCGAGAAGTCGACCAGCGAGTCCATCGACGACTCCTCGGACGAGTAGAGCTTGGAGTCGGGCGAGCTGCGGCCCAGCACGTAGGTGTTGCCCTTGTAGCAGCGCAGCCGCACCTCGCCGTTGACCAGCTGCTGCGAGTACACCAGCGAGTTCTCAATGAACTCGCGCTCCGGCGAAAAGTACATGCCGTTGTACAGCAGCTCCGACCAGTTGTGCGTCACAAACTGGTCGCGCAGCGAGCGCACCTTGCCGTCCAGGACCAGGCCCTCGAGGTCCAGGTGCGCGAGGCGCAGAATGGTCATGCCGGGCGCGTCGTAGCAGCCGCGGCTCTTGAGGCCAATGAAGCGGTTCTCGACAATGTCGATGCGGCCGATGCCGTGCACCTTGCCGATGGCGTTGGCCTGGTCAAACACGTCGACGCTGTCGGTGTACTCCTTGCCGTCGGCGACGAGCTTGACGGGCAGGCCCTTCTCGAAGAAGATCTGGATGTCCTGGGGGGTGTTGGGGGCCTTCTCGGGATCGTCGGTGCGCGTCCACATGTCGACGGGCGGGGGCTGCGAGGGGTCCTCGAGCGAGCCGCTCTCGTACGAGCAGTGGGCAAGGTTGTCGTCCATGCTGTAGGGCTTGGCCTTGGTGGAGGTGACGGGAATGCCGACGGAGGCGGCGTAGTCGAGCAGGTCCAGGCGGCCCTGGAAGCGGTTGAAGAACTCGGGCATGCGCCAGGGGGCAATGATCTTGATGGTGGGGTCAATGGTGAGGAAGGCCAGCTCGAAGCGGACCTGGTCGTTGCCCTTGCCGGTGCAGCCGTGCGAGACAAACTGGCAGTTCTCGTCCTTGGCGACCTTCATCTGGGCACGGGCAATGACGGGGCGGGCCAGCGACGTGCCGAGCAGGTAGCGGCCCTCGTACAGGGCGTTGCACTGGACGGCGCGGAAGCACAGCTCCTCGACAAACTCGCGGCGCAGGTCGAGAATGACCATCTTGGTGGCGCCCAGCAGGGCCGACTTGGCCTTGACGGCCTCCCAGTCCTCCTCCTGGCCGACGTCGGCAAGGAAGCAGACGACCTCGTAGCCCTCCTCGAGGAGCCACTTGAGGATGCAGCTGGTATCCAGACCGCCTGGGTGGTCAGTATTTGTTGTGTTTTTATCTGTTATAAGGTGGGATTGAAAGAGACTTACCAGAGTAGGCGAGACAGACGCGTCCTTTGCTCATTTTGTGTGGTTGGGTGGTGGTTGTGTGTAGATGTGAGGAGGTGAAACGGTGGTGAGGCGAGATGATACTGAAGACAGCTATAAGAGAGATGAGAGTAATGAAAATGCTAATGTGGAAGAAGACAGAGACGACAAGAGCAGGAGCAGCTACTGCTATTTAACACAATCTCTCCGCAGCAAGAAGCAGGCAAAGGCACTACTAGATTCCGGCGGGCACAGACGGTCAACCAGTCGGAGTAAACTATGACTCTTCTTTCTTTGCTTTTTATTACTTTTTCTGGTTTTTCTTTTTTGGTACTATATCATCTATCTTATCTTTGGTCTCTACTTAGCTCTTTGGCTCTTATCAGAGGGGTCTTCCGCTGCTCGGCGGCGGTGAGGGAGGGGACAGCTCATGAATTGAGCCCTGTGATTGGCTGATTGTAGTCGTACATGCTGGCAGTTGTCGCAAGAGGCAAGAGAGACGGACGGCAGAGGAAGCGACGAAGAAAGAACGGCAGAGGGAAGGAGCGACGCAAAGAAAATCTTTTAATGGGTCCTACCAAAAACGAATCAAACGGCTTGATAGGGCAAGGGAATGCAGGATGGCCGCACTTGCCTGTCGACTCTGACTCGTACTGTCTATCAATTCCAAAGGCACGCTCTTTCTTTCTCTTTCGCAGTCGCAGTCATCTCTCTCCTTACTCCGTAGAGACGGAAACAGAACGTCAGTCAGGCACACTGCGGGATCGTCTCCATTCCCCATTGTCCCCACAGGAGCTGTATGTACGGAGTACTATGTAAGTGTAAGTAGACCAGTCTATTGCATAGGAGGCAGGAACGAAAATGAGTCTACTCCGTACGATGTAAGTAGACTGCGAGCAGAAGAGTGAAAAGCGGAGTCTGCGGAGAAAGACGGCCAAAAAGAGAGTACGGCATAATCATCGGAGTAGAGAGTGGCCACGCCGAATGAAGAGTTTTCTCCGACGGTAAGGCGAGTGGGTGAGTCGCCGTTGATAATTACTGAGAGTATTTTTAAAAAAATAATTAAGAGACACAGTGCGAAATAGAGAAAGAAAATAATAAGGAGAACGCGAAAAGATTGGCGAGAAGATTTAGATTACAAACGAAGTGGCTTGGCTGCAAATAGAGAGAAGCCAAATCGGACAGAAGAAAGAGGACAAGACCATGATTACTAAGCATCACCAGTGAAGCTGAAAAGTGACCAAAAAGGCAAGAAAGACACGATGCACCAACTCCGACAGACATTGTGCACCACACCTCGGAGACGCCGGGTAGACCGTTCTTCATCACCTGGTTTTCGCATTCTCTTTTCTTCTGTGTATTGTTATAGAAAAAAAACCTAATTATTAAAACGCTGTGCTGCGAACCGCTTCAATACTGCATCGGTTTCACTGCATGACGTTATTGGCTACCCTCACCGCAAGATCGTGGCTGGATGGCTGATGTCCTTGTCTTTGTCCTTGGCTTGATTGTTTGATGATTATCGATGGTCCCTTGCTTGTGCTCTCACATGGTTGGCTTCACGACACACCTGCAGGTACGAGTATCACACCAGCCTCTCTCTGCCTGTCTAGCATTTTGTTGAGTGTCTTTGATGGAAGAGAGCGCCATTTAATACTCATACCCATACGCAAGACTGAATGATCAAATACTTGGTTATTAGGTAGTCAGACTAACACCATCACAGATCGATCGACCGGGTATCTAGATTGCACCCGCCTCTTCCTACCAAGCACAAGTCTAACGTCTCCACGAGCTTCTCTGCTTCTACTAGTACTGCGTATTCACATTCTAGACATGCGACATGCGACATTCTCTCACGTTCTAGACATCTATCCAACAACTCCCGTTCCTATTATAGACACGAGGTTTGTGTGACAGCTGTGCTTGTGCCAGCATATCCATGTTTTCCGTGTTCCCGTGTCCTCTTCAAGATGTGTTCATAGTGCTTTGTACTACATATATGTCCAGCTCGGTCTGTCTGCCAGCCTTCAGTCTGTCTTATATTTGCCAGCCTGAACACGCAGCACGCAGCACGCAACCGCAACCCGCCTCCGCCGCCAGCCTGGTACTTTTCCGTTTCACGTTTTACACACTCAGACATTGCCAACGTTTGCTTTTCTTTTTCTTTTTCTTCTTCCTTTTCCTTTCCTCTTCTTTTCCTATCCTTTCGCACGAGACCTTCTACACCTGTGAGACGTCAGACTGTCTTGTCTGCTGTGTAGGACGAGCCATGCTCAGGCCATACTGTCTTACTTTTACCGCTGCAGAGTTGGGAGACATGAACCACGGACCCAACGGCCGGCTTTCTTTGCTAAGTCTATTAAGATGTAGATTATGTGCTTGCATTGACAGCGAAATTATTCATCATCGTCACCTGTAATTGAGATCGCCGGCACTCGAGCCGCACCATGGCTGCATAAACCAGCAGATGGAATATTTGAAAATCGGAAATCAACAAACAACAATCAAAATCAAAAATAGAAACCAAAATTAATCGGAATCAACCAGAACCAACAATTAAAGCTGAGTCTACCTGGAAAGCTGAAAAGAGCCAAGAGAAAAGAGAAACGAAACAGCATCTACATATACGAGACGGACTGGGATGTGAATGCTGTTCAGAATAAAGAATCCATACATTAAAGGAATAAATTCAGAATAAATATAGAAATAAAGAACGGTGTCGATCATTGCTACCCCCTGAAGAAACAAGACGCAAAGCGCGTCTGCTAGTAATACGGCCCTGACTACCGAAACAAAGAGCCAATTACTGTTGGCAACAGGTCGACAAAGCCTCCATTTTGCTACCGCACCTTGCTACCCTACCCTGCTATTCTACCGCCCTGGCATGCCCGGAATCAAGGCAGGGCGCCAAGCGCAGGGGTAACACCAGACCAAGACATTAAACATAAAATAACAACGAAACACCGTAGAGCAAACCTAAAAACAAACGTCGATGAACAGAGTCGAGAGTGATGGCTACATAGTAGATGATATAAGGGATGCCGTTTCTCTTTCTTTCGTTTTCTTCTTCGTTGCCATTTGTGTTGTGTCTTTATCGTGTTTCTTCAGAGTAAACTTGACCGCGACATATTCACTGCCGCCGAGATTATATACGACGACGTCATTCGACTTACATCAACATCTGCATCAACACACTTCTACATTTCCATTTACAGAACACCAACTCAACACACATCTACCGAAAATGATCGCCCGCGTCCTCTCGCTCTTCCTCCTGCTGGCTCCGGCCCTGGCTGCCCACCGCACTCTCAACATGGCCAGCATCAAGCTTGCCGAGGATGCCTCGTACCAGTGGACCGTCGAGAACTGGGCTGCCTCGTATGCAGGCGGCTATGGTTAGTTTGTTTATTCCTCGCTCGCTCGACCTCATACACACTCACTCACTAACTCACTGCAGACTTCAACATCTCTGCCCCCTACTCCGCCGGCCAGTTCCCCGTGCCCGCCTTTGTCGCCCACTGCGCAGGCACCGCCGCCACCACCCAGTACACCCTCTGCAACATCACCGACATCCGCAACACCACCCACCGCCGCCAGATCGTCTCCAAGCTCATGCCCGCCACAAACGCCTCCGCCGCAACCATCGCCGTCAGCTACAAGTTTGACGACCTCACCCAGTCCAATGCCTGGTGGAACTACACCTCCTATGCCACCGAGGCATACCCTGCTGTCAACACCACCAGCGTCTTTGGCATGAAGCCCAGCGAGGTCTACGGTGTGGCGTAGAGGCTTCAAGTTTAATGCTCTCATTTTTATTAATAATTCACGTCTTGTCTGTCTTTCTTTAGCTTGCTCGGGTCATAAAATATGGAATGCTGTTCGGTCTAATTATAAAATTATATTCGGTCTCTATACATTTTATCATAAAACTACTATGATGCCAGCCCAGTGCCATTTCATTTCATTACTTCAACCCAGGGTTGACTGCGCAGAAATCAAAGTTGCCGGTTTGAAAGTTATTTCCCCAGTACGGCGGAAAGGGAACCGGCGTGCCGCTGCCGCCCTGCACGGCAAACGTCGTAACAAACACCAGCAGCTCAGTGCCGCCGCTGATCGCCGCCGCGAGCACAAAGTTATACCGCATGAACCAGTCGGCGTGCTTTCGGCGCACGTAGGCGTGCACAAACAATGCCAGCACAAAATAGGCGGTGACGCTGGCGTTGATGCCGACCGACAGGTAGCCCAGGTACCATGCAATCACGGGCGTCAGCACCAGGTCGAAGCGCCGTGCAGGGAAGCGGCGGTGCAGCAGCCAGAAGGGCACGGGCAGCAGAAACCCTGCGGGCAGGGCCAGCAGGATCCACTGGTACGTGCGGCCGACGCCGAACATGTACTGCGTGAGCGCGCCAAAGGCGATGGCGTTGGAGTTGAAGGACTGGATGACCTGGCCGGACCAGATGTTGGTGCCCTGGATGCTCAGCAGGACATCGCGCTGGCTCGTGGTGATGCTGCTCATCAGCACGTAGTTGACGACGGCGCCGAGCAGCATGCCGAGCAGCGTGCCGAGCAGCGTGCCGAGCAGCGTGACGCTGAATGTGCAGCGCGGGCTCAGCTTGCCGTACTGGCCGAGCTTGAGGTTGCCGACGAGGGACAGCGCCTGGGCCTGCGCGTTGGCGCCAAAGAGGACAAAGTACATGTTGGCGACGGGCTTGCCGGGGTGGAGGTTGCCGCCGATGAGCTGAATGAGGGACGTGATGGGCACGCCGAAGCCGATAAGGCCCTGGAGGGCGCCAAAGAAGAGCGTGGCCGTGAAGGACAGGCTGGTGGCGATCAGGAACCCCCACCAGGGCAGGGTAGACTCGAGGCTGTAGATGCTCGCGAGCGCGACAATGGCCGACACGAGGAGCACGACCATGTACCACCAGGACGGCACCTCGCGGTATGCGAGAATCTTGAGGTAGTGCGGGTCGGTTTCCGATGCACCGGCAGAGGCGGGCGTCTTTGTCTTTTTGAACATGTTTTTCAAGCCAGACAGAGTCGGCTTCCTAAATTTGAACGGGAGCTTGACACGGGGGAGGGCTGCCTTGACAGAGTCGTAGTGCCAGAGGTAAGTGTGCATGATAGTGGCCGTGATGCCGAGGTTGGTCGTCAGTAGGTACGAGGCATTGCTGGCGGCAAAGAAGGGCAGGCCCTGCACCGCGAGCGCCGTCGTGTTGAGCTCAAACTTGTCGTTGAATATCGCCGTCTGGTTGTACACCACATAGTCGGCCGGCGTGGACGACACATCAAACAGGGACTGCGACAAGAAGGGGAACTGCAGGGCCTGCCACACATTGCCATAGTACAGCCCCAGGAACAGGCACATGCACAGCACGTACCCGACAAAGCCGTTGGCCAGCGTGCGCGCCGGCAGAAAAAAGGCCGTCGTGGTGATGTACTGGAAGTCGAAGCTGAGGCTCAGCAGGCCCAGGCCCTCGTTGCCGCTGGCGCTGCCAAAGATGTTGGTAAACACGAGCGAGTCGCGGTTCGCGAGGCAGAAGAAAGACACGCCCGTCAGTGCCGGCATGATGTACTGCGGAAACAGCTCCCACACGACAACACCGCCAAACACGGCCCAGAACAGCCGGAAGCGCTGCTGCATCTCGCCGCGGTCGCGGTGCAGCGTCTCGACGAGCGATGTCAGCGGCAGGATGGACGGCCACACCATCTTTGTCGGGTACAAGAGGCTGCGCCGCAGCATACCCGCCATGCCGTAGCCGAGCAGCTGCGACGAAAACAGCAGCAGGATCGCGACGACGGGCTACGGCACGACATTGTAGTAGAGCTTCTGGGCGGCGAGCACTTCGGTGGCGTACGCGGCCGACGACGCCGAGCTGGACATGATGATAACGGCGAGGTGCTCTTTGCTGTTGAACAAGTGCGGGTTGGCAACTCTGTGAGCGGGCAGCATGGCCATGGCATTGCCGAGGACATAGCTGATGACGGTCAAGAAGATGACGGACACGGACACGGACTGCGGCTTGAAGAGAAAGATTGTAGCCAGGGCCGAGCCAAAGACGGACAGGCCAATGCCCAGGACAAGCATGCGCAGGGTCCACGGATTGAGGGTCGGGTCGTCGTCGGTGTGCAGTGTCTGGAGGACAACGGGCCCGCCGTCGGCAGGCGTCTTTTCTGCGTGTCCCGTATCGGCTGTCGACGCTGCAGGGAATATGCCAAAGTCGGCGAGCGTCTTGTCGAGGGTGGGCAGGGTATCGAGGGACACCTCCGAGTTGTACCAGCTCAGCCGGCCAGCCGGTTTGTCTGTTGAGGACGTGCTGTCGTCTTCGTTTGTATTTATGTTGTCATTATTCTGGCCGGCCATTGCATCCTCCTTGGCACTCTTGTCGCCCGCTGGAGTGCTTCCCTCACCAGGAGGTGTCGACACGACTGGCTCCTCCTTTCCTGTCATGCTGATTTTATTTTATTTTGATTTATTTTACTCGTTTCAATTTGCATTGGCCAACACAAGCCGGAGTATGAAGCACAGAAAGTCACTCTTATAAGTATGCATTTAGCTCTAACCTCTGCCTCTTATCTTCCGTCACACATATCATCACATCCTCATCCTCTTCTTCATCTTAGCCATCTATACCGGCAATGGTATCTCTTTCTGAAAACACTCTATCACAGAGACAACTGATAAAAAGACACATCTTTACAAGCCAATGCACATCCAAAACGCGGAATGGCATTGCCGATATCTCTAGTCTTTGCATCGAGTTATATTCAAGTTTGCATATCGAGTCCGGGCAGTCGACTGGTTGACGTCGGGGTGATCGACGGCGGTTCCACTTTTATATGCGGTAAGGAGTCTTATCAGTGGCGACTATGGCAGTTATATGCTGGTAGTTGTTTAGATTAGGAAGGGGTTCAATCATTTGATATAATAGATAAGATCGCATCAAAGCAAAATAAGAAAATAATTAAAAGAAGAAGCAGAATGAAGTTATGAAATGCCCAGCAGTATGAGTTATAATACGTTTAGTCATTAAGCTTCCACAACAACAACTCCGGGTGGTCTAGTTGGTTTATGGCATCGGACTGTAATTGCACATACAATAATATCCGAGAGTCGGGCGTTCGATTCGCCCCCTGGAGATTTTTTTGCACTTTTCTTTTTTCTTTTGCTGTTTTCTTCTTAATACTTTTCTTTTTTGATATCGACAACACTGTCTTTATGATCTTGCTTTTTATTGTGACAGAGTTTTTTTGCTTCTTGAATTGAAATAAATCTGTTGATCTTTGTTTACAATTTACATAGTTTATTTAGTTTTGAGTCAACAACAAATGCTTAAATAAAAGAAATGATTCTTAAAAAAAATACAGTTGCATGCCCTTAACCCGGATATCAATATATTGATAAGTTAAATCAATGACAGCAGGCTAAATACATGACGCCCATCTCTGCCCGCAACCAGAGCCACGCAATATATTCTTTTACCCGCCCCAAGCGAGACGACTCGGCGGACCGGTGCCGTGATATAGAGTGATCAAGGTCGAACGACGTCAGTCTATAGCAAAGATTAGTAGAGAGTAGTACAGGGTAGTGCAGTAGGTTAGTGCAGTAGTAGAAAACAGCAAGTACGCAGACATCACTGCAGCATCTCACGCCAAGGCGGCACCATAGCTGGTGCATCGCAGCATCAGTCGTGTGCCGCACGTCATGACAAGCGAGGTCGAGGAGAGGCAAGTCAAATGAATGGAAACACACTAAAGTAGAATGAGTACTCCCGACTACCCGACAGTCCGACTTGGTGCACTCTAGACGGACGAGGTGGGATGATGCTGCAAGAGGGGAAGATGGAAGACAAATGGACTGCATGTCATGGATAGAAGGCAAATAAATACATAAAGAAGGTGTCTATACCCCAGTGGCATCTGTTTATTTTCGGCCATCGCCACAATGAAGACGGCTACTCTATCGTTCATGGGCCTCGCCATCGCCGGGCTGGCTTCGGCTGCCGCCCTCGACGACTGCCTTGCTGCTGCCAGCGTGCCCGTCGACACCAAGGGCAGCACAGACTGGAGCCAGGACGTAGCCCCCTTCAACACGCGCCTGCAGTACACGCCTGCCGCCATTGTCGTGCCCAGGACCATTGACGACATCAAGGCTGCTGTCGCCTGTGCCGCCAAGAACGGCTTCAAGGTCAACCCCAAGGGCGGCGGCCACAGCTATGCCTCCTTTGGCCTCGGCGGCGAGAACGGCCATCTCGTCATCGAGCTCGACCGCCTCAACAAGGTCACCGTCGATGCCAAGACCAACATTGCCTCGATCCAGGCAGGCGCCCGGCTGGGCCACGTGTTCACCGAGCTTTACAAGCAGGGCGGCCGTGCCATCAGCCACGGCACGTGTCCCGGCGTCGGGCTCGCGGGCCACTCGCTGCACGGCGGCTTCGGCTTCAGCTCGCACACGCACGGCCTCGCTCTCGACTGGATGGTGGGCGCAACTGTGGTGCTGGCCAACGCGACGGCCGTCAACTGCTCCGCCACAGAAAATGTCGACCTGTTCTGGGCCTTGAAGGGCGCTGGCTCGTCGTTTGGCGTCGTGCACACCTTTTACTTCCAGACGTTTGCGGCGCCCGCGACGACGACGGCGTTCCAGGCCAACCTGAACTGGAACAGCGCCGCGTCGTGCGCGTCGGGCTGGGGTGCGCTGCAGGACTGGCTGCAGGCGGGCAGCATGCCGGCCGAGATGAACTTCCGCATCTTCGGGGGCGGCTACTCGACGCAGATCCAGGGCCTGTACCACGGCAGCCAGGGAGCGCTGCAGTCGGCGATTGCGCCGCTCATGAGCAAGCTGGGTACTTCGCTGTCGCAGGTTCAGCAGACGGACTGGAACGGCGGGTTTGCCGCGTACGACAATGGCGACCGCGTCGACGTGTCGCACCCGTACAGCCAGCAGGAGACGTTCTTTTCGAAAAGCATGGCGACGACGGTGCTGCCAGCCGCGGCGCTGCAGGCCGTGTGTGCGTACTGGATGTCGACGGCCAGGGCCAACAGCCGGCAGTGGTATATTATCATCGACATGATGGGCGGCAAGAATGCGTTTGTTCCGAGCGTCGCGGCCAACGAGTCGTCGTTTGCGCACCGCGACAAGCTGTTCCTGTACGAGCTGTACGACCGCGTCGGGTTTGGCAGCTACCCAGCCAACGGCTTCTCTTTCCTCAACGGCTGGACCGACGCCTTTACCAAGAACCTCGACGACAGCCAATGGGGCATGTACATCAACTATGCCGACCCGACGATGAACCGGACGTATGCGCAGCAGGTGTACTACCGCAGCAGCCTGCCGCGGCTGCAGAAGATCAAGACGGCGGTAGACCCGGGGCAGGTTTTTGACTACCCGCAGGCGATCGAGCCCAAGTAGGCATTAGATAGGTGAAGATGGAAGTGGAAGATGGGTGGTAAAAAGAAAACAAACAGGTTGATTAGTCATTTTATAGATTTGGGATTAAATGCATCATCTACTGCATGTTCAACAACTACAACATCGTCATCTCCATATAAATGCAGCTTCGCTAGTCTTAACGATGTCTCGACGCATGCAGCTTGCTGCAGCTCTGTTAGCGCACGGATAAAGGAAATAAAGCCGGCGACTAGGTTGGCAGCGGAATAGCCCTGTTCTCTGCTCTCTGCTCTACTGAGTACTGTAGCTACGGCTGACATTTATTTGGTCCGACTTAGAGACTCAGTGACTAAAGACTACAACATGACGGAATCGGGTTTAGGTTTCCGACTACAGAGAACTGAACAAGCGGGATATCGCCGGCCGGTGTCATATAGCTTGTAAAATTATCACCGGGATTCGACGACTCTTCAAGATCACGACTATAAAGCTCTTGAGATCTAGAAACGATAAACAAGGCGAGACCTTATCTTGGCCAATCTACCCCTCCTTGAACATCCGCGAGCTGCTACGTCATCTATTCCTACTGCGCGATTTGGCAACGCATCACCACCATCACCACCACCACCACCATGGACCCCGTCAAGGTCGGCATCATCGGCTTCGGCTCGTCGGCCAACTGCTTCCACCTGCCGTTTATCCTGCCCAATAAGGACATCCAGGTCTATGCTTTCCTGCAGCGCGCACCGCCGTCGGCTGCCGCGACCCAAAAGTATGGCCACTGCACAGAAAAGTTCCCGCAGGCCAAGCACTACCAGACGGCCGAGACTTTCTTTGCCGACCCCGCGATCGAGGTTGTCGTGGTCGCCGCCATGAACCACGAAGCCTTTGCCCGGCAGGCCCTCCAGGCCGGCAAGCACGTCATTGTCGAGAAACCCTTTACCGCCACGACGGCCGAAGCCGACGAGCTGATTGCGCTAGCGCAGGCCCAAGGGAAGATACTGACCATCTTTCAGAACCGCCGGCTGGACAGCGACTTCCGCACCGTGCAGCACCTGCTGGCGCAGCAGGCAGCCCTCGGCGACGTGCTCGAGGCGGAGATCCACTTTGACCCGCCGAGCGCGCCGTGGGCCGATGCGTTTGGCCGCCAGGAGTACAAGCCCGGCCTGGGCAGCATCTTTGAGCTTGGCTCGCACACGCTGGACCAGGCGCTGACGCTGTTTGGCAAGCCGGCGTTTGTGACGGCGTTTATGCGGTCGTACCGCGGTGACGGCGCGTTTGCCGATGCTGACGTGCACGACTCGTTCACGCTGGTCTTGGAGTACGGGCCCCAGACGGTGGTGACCGTCAAGACCAACATTGCCTCGGTGATGAAGGACCAGCTGCGGTACGCTGTGCGCGGCACGATAGGCTCGTTCCTCAAGTACGGGTGCTGCCCGCAGGAGGAGCGCGCGCTGGCCAGCCCCGGCGTGCCGGCGGACGACCCGCTGTACGGCATGGAGGACGCGGGCATCTGGGGCACGCTGACGACCAAGAGCCGGGTGGACGCGAGCCAGACGCTGGACGAGGCGACGGGGTTCTACATTGGCAAGTACCCGTCGCTGGCAGGCTACTACCGGGGATACTACGAGAATGTGGTGGCGGCGGTGCGCGGCGAGGCGGAGATTGCAGTGAAACCGGAGCAGTCGCGCGCGGGCATCCGGCTGATGGAGCTGGCCCGCAAGTCGCACGAGACGCGGGCGACTGTTGCGTGGAGCGAGCGGGATGACTAGGCGCAAGGCCGCATGACAGCCACGAATATCATATAATAAAATCATATGATAAAAGTAATAGTAAACTATCAAATAAACAAAAATAATAAGAAATACAAAAGTACAAACAATCACTGCAGCCACACGCACACCTTGTCGCGACAACGCGGAGCGTACACACTCGATCAGCATGTATCTCCGACTCGCCATGGCCATCTCACTCTACTGTCTATAGAAGTATCCTGGCATATGGCATCCCACGCATGTGAGCC
Organism: Ophiostoma australiae; assembly: GCA_022392945.1. Lineage (NCBI taxonomy): Eukaryota > Fungi > Ascomycota > Sordariomycetes > Ophiostomatales > Ophiostomataceae > Ophiostoma > Ophiostoma australiae. The sequence goes on along the minus strand of JAKRGJ010000002.1, from coordinate 3,092,422 downwards.
TCATCACAGAGCTCCGGTAACGTTACTCTAGGCAATACCCCGGGCCGGCATTCTTATCATTACTATCTACTATGTACATAGTAGTCTATGCTGTTAATACATCATACATTTTGGTATCCCTAGTCCTGATCCTTCGCGTCTTATGATGGAGTGACGAGCCTTGTGATGGGCGTCCGATGCAACCCTGTACTTGCAGTTTCGGAGGCAAGACAAGCAAAGAAGGGAGAAGAAAAAGTACAGAGAATGGGTTCTATGTTATTCATATCCGGAATACTGCTAAGACGGCATCAAACCACCTCTAAACATTACATAGTACGTACAATATGGGAACACCCGAGTACCGACTCGCAAGGCCCCCAACGCCAAGTGTTCCTGCAGAAGTGTCTGTAAAGCAATCTACTCCAACACCGGGAATGAGCAATGCAGACGTGAGAAAGAGTGAGAAGTATGTTTGGAATAAGGTCTGGATGGCATGCGAGGGAGGGTACTTTTAGAAAGTCTGTCAATGTCTGTCAAGATTGAGGCTACAAGGCGCAGCAACGTTGTCACCTCGAGGGCACTCGTAGAGCTTGCATTCTCGGCGGACGGATATGCACAGGCACGGATGGATGTGCTGACGAGTGAGGGACTACCGAGGTACCAAGATGAGATGAGACAGATAAGACAGGGCGACGCGGAGCAACGTCAGGAGGAGGAGGATGAGGTGGATGAGGGTGAGGCAGATCGGCAGGATGCGGTTGCATCATATCAAGGATGGAGAGGTGATGGCGACGATGGAACAACGAGTCGGAGCGCAGTCGAGCAATGGTAGGGATATACAGAGTACCATGCAGAGACACAGGCATGGGTGGTGTCGATGACGGGAGTGTTAAGCTTATACGTTGCAGATACTCCGCGGCCGGCACTAGTAGATAGTAGATAGTAGATAGTAAACAGCCCTTCATACTCATGGTAAAGATCAAAGATGTCAGGATTCACAGCACGGACAGCCTGCTCCTGGTTGTTATTGCATCAGTCCAAATAAACCAGAATAAAATAGATTCAAAATAAAGAGAACGAATGAAACAAACAAAGCCAAACATGCGGCACCACTCCATGCTACCAAGTGCTACGGTGTATTGCTGAGTGTAGGCTCTCGCGCTCTCCTCCTTTGCCTTTGACCGTGTCTAAACCTAAAGAGGCAACTCGATCTAGGATCGTCAGGACATCTACTCTTGTTGAACCCTACCTAGTGCTAGCTATGCTTCACTACTAAGTACATAGTAGCAGGGTTCATCCTTATTCCTTCTTCTTCTTTATTCAACTCTTGCTACTCTTATTTCAATCTACAGTCTCAGCATTGCCGTCACTATCCTGCTGTCTTGGCCATTCTACAGCCACCTTATCCAAGAATCAAATAGAAAACCTTGTGCGTAGGGATGATGATGGATACAGCGTGCTCTGCGCAGAGAGATAACAAGAGATGCGAGGCGCTAGAGATCCGAAGGACGAGGGGCGAGGATGCTGCTCCTTTGATCACTCCATTTGATGCTTATTTCGTCCTCTTCTGCTGATCGTCACTTGCTGCCACCATTTGAAGTGTATTGTGTACATACATAGTAGTACGGCGTACCGAGTACAATCAAGTTCAGTCGTGACAACATGCGTTGAAGGCAACGACCTCACACGACATTCGCGCTTCATGCCCAGGTGCTAGTGAGGCGTGTAATTTTATAAAATTATTCCACTCCAACCTACCGGTGGTTTTTCCATCCCAGGCTCGGTACATAGTAGCAATAACGGTTGAATGAGTCTTGGCCGAGTTCAGAGTAGTTTGCCCGAATTGTTCCTCTTCCCCTTCTTTCTTCTTTTTTAGTCTCCAGGCTGCTTCCACCTTATTCGTACACCATACAGTGTAGTATGCAGTTTCATATTAATTCTACTTACCCCTGCTCCAGCAAGTTTCCCCCAAAGCCAAAGAAAGCCAAAGCCAGAGACCAATGGAAACTGGAAACGCCGGACTGATCGTCAGATCTAGATTCCTTCACCTTTGTTTCCATCTTTTGGCTTTTGTGGTTGGTACCTTCAGCTGAAGACCCTCGTGGGAGCAAACATGGCCAAACATGCCACGATCATTTGATTTTGATTTTATTTTGATTTTGATTCGAGTGTTTTGAATGTTTGAATATATGAATGTTCGAATATTTAATCTTTGATGTTTAATTCTCATTCTTCATTCTTCATTCTTTAATTACCATCCAGACATCCGACTGCTCGCTCTCGGTCCTTTCCTCTACTTCCCCCTACTCAATTGCCTCAACTTCTATTAAAAACAAAGTAATTCAACTCTCGTTTTCGGGTCATGCAGGTTCCTACCCTATTGTCTACATAGTAATACTCTCTCTCTACTTTCTATGCTCATAGTCCATGCTCATCCTTTCTCAATGCAGGCACGTAGTACAGATGTACATGCCCACGTTCTCGTCTCATCTTCTTCTTCGCACTTGCATTTACACTTGAATGCTTGGCTGGTTTGGGGCTTTGATCGGTCGAGTCTTGGCTTTGCTTTCTTCTCTCTGCGGGCACCGCGTGCCCATCGTCGTCCATCGTCCATCGCGTCCACCGTCCATTGCGTTCTTTGTTCCATCCCATTGTCTCTTCCTGTCTCTTGCCTCCCCCTTCCCACCGCCCAGCCTCTAGGCACCTCATCCACTGGAATGTGCCTGGGCTCTGCAACTGCCATGTGATGTTGTATTCTCTGGTAGATTCTACCCTGATTTTAATGTCCATCCTGCAATCCCAGTGTCTGACTCAGGTCTTTATCACACATCCATCCGCCTAACTACATCATACTGTCTTACCCCGTTGACGCGTTTGTCTTATCAGCACCCGATCCCGAATAATCCAACCTCGAAACACTCTCTAAGTACCGTCCCAACTTTGCATGTGCCATATGATATGCATGCTAGGCTGTCTTGTCACGTAGTCTTGAGTCGTAGTCTTGGAGTCATGCAGCACGGCGTAGCAAGGACACTGAATGAAATAATAACAACATATAACATATAACATATAAAATATACAAAGAAAAGCATAGAGAAAAGAAAACACAAAATACAAATAGAATAACAATATAGAAATAAACTACCGCGCGCCATGTCGTAACGAGTACTAGGCTGCACCCAGATACCAAAGACCCAAAGACACTTACAAGTAAATTTAATAATAAAACCATAGTCAAGAAGTATAGCAATACCTACTTCACCCTCTACAGTACTTGCGCCTACCCCTGGCCGGTAACGTTCCAAATGTCGGATGAACTGAGCGCGTAGAGTCGTGTTGTAGAGTGGTAGGCGTCGAGCTCGGGAGCGTGAACGTGACTGGGACAGACGAGACTACTGTGTCTCGTTTCCGTGTCTCTCTGCCTGCTCATCTACCCACCTGTCCAGAAAGGCAAAGGCTACATCATCCGGACGAGATCCGATCCTTCTCTTACGTAGTGTAGTGCCTGGTCTTGACGATCCGAGAGCTTAAGAGCATGTATGAGCTTAAAGGCTTAGAGGCTTGGAGGCTTGAAGACTTGCATAGTATGTACGTAGTAAGGCTTGAAGGCTCAGAGGACCCCGGGGTTGTCGACTTGAGTGGATCGTGGTTCCTCTGGTGTAAGTCTATTAGTCTCTAGTCTCTACTATGTAGCCTCTAGTCTCCTGTTACCAACAACAATGCCGATCGATGGAATGTGACAACATGGAGACTCCCTCTGAGCACAGACTCGACACAAATCCTATGTACACAGCGGATAGTCTCTCAGCCCGTCCAGTCCGACATTGTCTGAGGGAGAGCGAGACGACCAGGCTGACCTCGAGCTAGCTCTCTTGGAGATTAGACACGTCCCGGCTGGCCCTTCGCCCTTCGCCCTTGCCAGCGTGCCATGCCATGCTGGCCGATCTCAGTCGTGTCTGTAGTATTTACACACCATGTTGACAAAGTGTAGACGTTAAGGAGGAGTAGAAGAACAAAAGAAGATGAAGAACGAAGAAGAAAGAGATACAAAGAAGAAAGACAAGGACTAGCACAGCCTTTCCTTTGCATATATAAGACCTCGTCCTCGTCTCCTTTGATTGACGTTTACCATCACCATCACCATCGCCATCCTCATCTCTCTCAAGACTCTAGACGAGATCTTATAGGTAAGAAAGTCTTTACAAGTCTTTTCTTCAGTCACTCCTTCGGCATCTTCTCGACTCTCCTTTATTTTATTTTATATTTGTTTCTCTTCATTCTCTATATTCTCTTCTACTTTCTTCTATTCTTTCTATTTTATCCCACTTCATAATATATACAATGCTTCTCAAGACCGCCCTTTGGTCCCTTCTGGCCGGCAGCCTCGTCGCCGCCGCGCCCGCCGCCGACAAGCCGTCTCACGGCCTTGCTGAGCGCTACCCTACTGGCAAGAACACCAGCCACTACAAAGGAAAGACTACTGCCGTCTCCGGCTACCAGAACGCCGTCTACTTTACCAACTGGGGCATCTACGGCCGCAACTACACCGCCCAGGAGCTGCCGGCCGACAAGATCAGCTTCGTGCTGTACGCCTTTGCCCAGTTCGACTCATCCGGCACCGTCTCGTCGTCCGACACCTGGGCCGACCTCGAGATCCACTACCCGACCGACTCCTGGGACGATGTCGGCACCAACGCCTACGGCTGCGTCAAGCAGCTCTACCTCCTGAAGAAGGCCCACCGCAGCATGCGCGTCCTGCTGTCCATTGGCGGCTGGACCTACTCCCTGGACGGCAAGTTTGCCGCCGCCGTCGACACCGCCGACAAGCGCGCCAACTTTGCCAAGACCGCCGTCGCCCTCGTCAAGGACTGGGGCTTTGACGGCCTCGACATCGACTGGGAGTACCCGGCCAACCCCACCGAGGCTGCCAACTTTGTGTCTCTGCTGCAGGCCATCCGCTCCGAGCTCGACAGCTACTCTGCCCAGTACGCCAACAACTACCACTTCCTCCTCACCGTCGCCTCGCCCGCCGGCCCCATCCACTACAACAACCAGAACCTCGGCCAGATGGCCGGCATTATCGACTTCTTCAACTTCATGGGCTACGACTACGCCGGCTCCGGCTTCTCCGACTACTCCGGCCATCAGTCCAACCTGTACCCCAGCACCGGCAACCCGAACGCCACGCCCTTCTCCACCGATGCCGCCCTCGCCGACTACATCAAGGCCGGCGTCAAGCCCTCGCAGATCGTCCTCGGCATGCCCATCTACGGCCGCGCCTTTGACGCCACGGCCGGCCTCGGCAAGACCTTTACCGGCGGCGGCACTTCGGGCTCGTGGGAGGTCGGCATCTGGGACTACAAGGTGCTGCCCCGCGCCGGTGCCTCGGAGATGATTGACGCGCAGGCGGGTGCTTCGTACTCGTACGACGCGTCGGCCCAGGAGCTGGTGACGTACGACACGCCGGCCATTGTGCAGACCAAGGTGGCCTACGCCAAGAGCAAGGGCCTGGGCGGCAGCATGTTCTGGGAAGCCTCGGCAGACCGCACCGACGAGAACTCGCTGATCGGCACCTCGTACAGCGCGCTGGGTGGCCTCGACAGCACCCAGAACCTGCTGAGCTACCCCAACAGCCAGTACGCCAACATTGCTGCCGGCATGCCCTAGGCAGTCACTCTGCGACGCTCCTTTGCCCTCGGTGGTGCTTGAGGCATGCTCACTTTTGTATATATCGAGTCATGTCTTTTTCTTCTTTTTCTGCTTCTCTTTGTTTTATTTTCCTTTCTTCTACTACTTCACTTCTCACTCTCATTAATCCTCTTGTTTTGATTTTATCATTTCTTTTGTCTTTCTTATGCTGGACTTGACTGTTATCCCATCACATCTGTATCTACATACTAACGTACATATCACTCGCTTAGCTACAGCCTACAACTCAATACATTTTGCGCTCATATCGTTCCTGTGATGTTATCTGCTTTGCCCCTGCCCCTTTGTCTCGCCGAGTCGTCTGATACCGGAAAAATGCCGGGAGTACAGATGGAGTAAAACAGCCGTCATCCGATCTGTTCATGTGCGACCATAGTTCTTTATATTAAAGCTTAATGCAACGACGCTGTTCTATATGTATCTCAATCTAGATATAGATCTATGGATGTAGATGGTAGTGGTATCATATATGAAATAAAATGATAGGCTGAATTATAGAGTGCCGGGTATTGTCATTATCCGCACGCTGTCGAGACTGACCGTCTCTTTGCCGACTGACCGTCCCGATATCCCGATGCTGATCAGATGGTCACCAGCCTGACAGCTGTCTCGAATGGTACAGTCTGTTTTGATTATCCTGCTGATTTCTGTCTTGATCTTTGCCTCCTTTTCCCTGTAAGGTTTCCAGAAGGTTTCTGTAATAGTTTTAATAAGAAGTCTGAAGTCTGATGATTAGATGTCTCAGAGAACGATCATGACATACTTCACTCTTGCCCTGGCCCTGACCATGGCTGTGCCCGTCTGGGGACTGGCCCGGCCTGCCAACTACCTCGAGTCCAGCGCCACGCCCACGAACGCCACGTCCGTCGCTGTCAGCGCAAACACGACGGGCTTCCCGACGACTTCGACAAAGTTCTTGACGACGACAGTCACCGCCGTCTCGCACCCGCCCGGCACGTTCTTGTCCCTCGTGACCATGATCACCACGCGCAGCGAGACCACGTACATCCCCGGCCCCGTCACCGTGTACCCGGGCACCATTACCGAGACGGTCATCTTGACGGGCACGATCGAGCACCGCCGCACAAGCTACAACGGCAAGAGCACGACGCTGCACGCGCGGTCGACGGCCACGTGGTTTGTGACATCGACAGTCACCGACCCGAATCCGCCGCCGCCCGACACGTCCGACTTTACCTTTCCCTATCCGTTCATGACGGACAACCCGACGGATACGACGACAGACACGGCGACGGCGACGGCAACAACAACAGGTACAACAACGAACACAGCTGGTGTAACACCGCCGCCAACTGCCACACCGACAGCCGCGAAGCCGAGTTGAGGCCGGCTACGTTCATGTATAGCCAAGACGTGTGATAGAAAATAAAGTGTATTGAGGTCAAGAACAAGGAGGAGTAAAGGTGTCTATATCTGATTGCTGGAACAAATTATGTAGACAATGAGAGAAAGCCGTACTTCCAATCACTCCTCAACTTGATACATAGACCAAACTTTGTGTCGATCGCCCGCAGGAGAAAGACATGGACACGATAAGCGCCAATAAACATGGTGAAGCTGATATCGTCAAACAGAATACACCTGCCGGCTCTGTTTGCATGGCATGTTATGCCAGGATGGCGACGGTTGAAGCGATTGGCGAACAAAGATGGTTGATTGCTGTTGCCAGGATTTGTGAAGCCCTTTGCCCTGATATGCCGACATGGGATTGTTGATGATGTGATTTAATTCGCGTATCAGCAAAGCGGAAAGGCTTTGTCGTACGTTTAGACCTTGGTCTACCAGGTGCCGCAAATGCTTCCATGCGCACATGATGATGACGCGCCAGATTGCGGCTTCCTGCAGCTCCCAGCCTTGGTAGTTGGGCTTCAGATCAAGGCTGAGATGCCGGTGGAGGTTCATGGAGTACATGGGTTGCTGAAACAAAACCACCCATAACTCAAACGTTCTGCGATCGAGCGAGATCTAGGGGAGCTCAAAATCGAAAGGTTGGGCACCAAGTACGAATCGGAAACGGAGAAATCTGGGCTCAGTGTCGGGCGAAGAAGAGCCTGTATGCTGGTCTGCAGCCGTGCTATGAGCTGGAGAAAAATTAGCAGGAGTCTGGACCTGGGCATTCCGCGCAGCCTCCGCAGCCTCTCGAATCGTTGGAGCATCTGCAGCCTCCGCAGCCTGTGTAACCCATGTAACTTGTGCATCAAACGCCGAACTAAAGAGTTCCCCGAGCGGTGCAGACTCGGCGTAGGTTGGATACGGTACATATAGTGCACTGTGGTAAGTAGGAACAGACGTACGCCGTTCACGGATCGGCTCAGCGAGGACGGATGCGCGGCTGGGGGTATTTTCTGGCCGGGGTGGCTGAGGAGGGCCGTTTGAAATAAGCGAACCGGGAAAACCGGGCGAGCAGCGAATATATGTTGCAACAGAGTACATGGGAGGCCGATCACAAGCTAATTTGGGCGGATCAATACCCGTCGTGATATCCGGCGTGCCAAGGTTCTTGCTGGCCGGTGCATTCCCTGTTTGTGTCGTGCATTCCGCGTTCTCGGTATCCGCCAAGGCCGCGTCATTGGACGGCGGTCTGACACTCTGTCGACTGCGCAGATTGTACCGAGACACCATGGTAAGGCTGTTCGCATGGCTGATGGTAGAGCTGAGTGTAGAAATGGGCTTGATGTTGATGTTGATATTGAAGCTAGACCTCGAGTCAAACTGACAGGTAAGATCAGTGTTGATGTGGTGTTGCAAGGTCAACAGAAAACAAGAATGGGCTGCTGCTTCCTCGATGGTGCCTATCGATACAGCACGACTGCCATCACTAGGTGGAAACACAAGGCAAGAGCCATGGACGAGCTTGTTCCTTCTCAATGCGACTGAATTCAAATGACTATATGTGGCCATGCCAGACGCCCTGACGCCTTGATGCTGACTAACCAACAAATCTGGAATCAAATCAAAAGATATAACAAGAAATATAGAGAGAACAAAAGAAAACGAACCATGTAGTGTGAAAGACAGGATATACCAACGCCATATATGTGATAACAAGAAGACCCCAAAAAACCAAGAAAGAGAATAGCCGAATCTACTCGTCGTCGCTGTCCTCGCCGCTGCTAATGTCGACAACCTTTTTGTGCTCCTCCTCCTCGGCCATCTCCTTGTACGTGCTCCAGCTCAGCAGCGCAAAGGCCACCACGATCATGCTGCCGCCTGTCAGTGCAGCTCCGCTCGGCGGCACGCCCGTCAGCCACCAGTCGGACACGGCCACAATAAAGATGGTGAGCAGGGACGCCACACTGCTGAGCACGGGGCTCGTGAGGCTGATCAGCACCAGGAACGAGCCGGCAAACGTGGCGTTCATGACGACCGACAAAAACAGATACCAGGCAACACGGCCCGTCGGAATAACGAACGGCTCAATGCCCGTAAAGTGCAGGATGGGCAGCGGAACCCACAGCACAACCAGCGTGAAGATGCCGATGCAGCTGCCAAAGGTGTTGGCAAAGATCATGCCGCGGCCGGGACTGCATCCGTCGGGCGGGCACGCGTAGCGCTTGTACAGCACCTCGTACAAGCCGTAGAGCACACTGCCGACGCCAATGATCAGGTTGCCCAGCAGACGCTGGCCGGCCGAAGGGTCCTCGCCGTCTTTTCCATCTTCCGCGGCGGCATCGCCATAGGCCACGACGAGCACGCCGGCAACGGCCACGAGCACGGCAAAGCTCTTGTCTAGGCGCAGCTTTTCTTTGAGGAGGGCAACCGAAAAGGCGTATGCGAAAAAGGCGCTGCAGTTGTAGATGGCCGTCAGGTCGCTCGGACTCGTCATGCTCACGGCAATGTACCAGCTGAGGCCGGCGACCGTCAGCGACACCGTGACAAACGACGTCGTGCGCACCATGTAGCTCGTGCTGGGGCCGAAGATGCTCAGCAGCGAGGCAAAACTCGGCATGGCGTCGTCGGTGTCGACGACGCGGTGGCTCGGCAGCGTCACGAGATCGAGGTCGCGCGACTCGACCATGGCCGCCGTCGTGCGCACCAGCCACACGTGCCGGCGCCAAAAGGACGGCCATGGCAGGCCGTGCTTCTGGATGCGGATGATGAGCAGCTGGCACGGCCACAGCAGCGACCACGAGCCGTGCGTCAGGTAGAGCATGCAGTACGCCTTGTTCCAGCCGGCGTGCTGCACCCATGAGGCCAGCTCGGTCTGCAGCGTGAACGAGACGAGCGACAGCACGAGGAACACCGAGGCGTACATGTACTTTTTGCGGGCAGCAGCGCGGCCATTCTCGGCAGGGCTGCGGGACCGAAACGAGCTCTGGCGCGTGTTGGATGGACGGGCGGGCGCTGCCACTGCGAGGCGCGAGCTGCCCGACAGCAGGGGGGCTTCGTGGCTGACGTCTTCGTCGCTGAGACGGCGCGGGGTGCGGTGGCCAGGCCGTCCGCGGTCGAGGTCGCTGCTGAGACTGGGCGATAGCATGCCGTCAGCCTGGCAGTGCAGCAGCGGGGTGCCCGAACGGTTGTCGCGCGGCATAGTCAAGGTAGGGTTGTTGTTGTCTGGTCTATATGGTCTATGTGGTCTATGTGGTCTAAGTCTGGTCTGATGTCTTCAGGTCGAGCTGAAAGGGGTCGATTATCGTGGAGACTGGGGGCGCGCAGGAGATGACAAAGGAACAGTTGGTAGACGGGCTATCGAAGCCATTGATGGGTGTCGTCGATGCTGATGGGAATAGTCTGGGCGATGCAGTCGGTGTCGGTCTGCGTGGTGGGTGGTGAGCTGCAAAATGAAGCTCAGGTGGTGACGTGGTCAGACGCGGTGCTGTTGGCTGTTATCGCGAAAGTGGAAAGTGCGATAGATAAGACAGATAGATACGAAGTGCTCCTGCCCCAAGTGGCGTTCGTACTGTGCTGTTGGTGGCACAGTTTATATAAGCAGAGACTGAACTAGTCAAGCCGAGTTTAGAAGCAATTCGTCGAATGAGATAGGAACAACAGAAACGCGAGACAAATACGAAATCACCGAACAACATCTCGATTCTAATAATACCCTTCGACAAGCCTTCATCCTGCTCCTTGCCAAGTCAAGATGGCGATACGTAATTAGATACAGTGGGCCACTGCCCCGGAGTCAGTGGGTAGTGGATATTGATAGTGGAATAGTGGGCATGGCAGTTGAGCGGGTTGGGTGAGACTGTCTTACACAGTGCACACTGTATGCACTGTACAGAACGTCGCCGCGCGCTATACACACTGTACACCTGTCTACCTCTTTAGAAACTCGACCTCGTCCTCTCTTAACGTCGCCTCCTCCGCTGCAATCCGCAAAATCGTTGCCGTCGCCAGCTTCTCGTTGGCGCCGTCGCCGACAAGCCGCCACTGCGCACTGCTCGGGATGCTAAACCACACCGCATTCAGCACGCTGAGCGCACGCAGTGGATTGCCCGTGAAGACGCGCTTCAGCAGACGACCAAATGTCGGAGCAGCGCCCAGCCCGCCGAAGAGCGTGTCAATGTACTCGAGCTGGAAGGATGTAATGTTGTGCCGCTCCGACTGCACGAGGTGTTTCTTGCGCCACGCATGCTCCCTCTCGAGCTCCTGCTGCATCGTATCGACCGGCGGCAGAGACAGCTTGCCCGACAGCAGAGCAGCCGTGTAGCGGCCCTGGGCCTCGGATGCGGCCAGCAGCGGGCCGAAGAGCTCGATGTAGCCGTGGAAGAAGAGCGTCGGGTATTGCAGCGGGTGGATATAGCGGTAGAGCGGCGTCGGCGATGTAGATGTAGATGTCGATGCAGAAGAAGAGGCAGACGTCTTCGGCGCCGACAGGACATTGTCTGGCAGATACGGAATGTCAAACGGCTCATACCCCGTGGCAAAGATGACGACGTCAACCTCAAGCTCTTCCGTTCTGCCTTCTTTTTTGTTATCACTCTTGGTGGACGTAATGGAAATCCCCGTTGCCGTAAAGCGTGTCACGTCGGCTCGCTTGACGTGCACGACGCCCGTGCGCACTTTTTCGATAAAGTCACTGCGAATGGTCGGGCTCTGCTCTAGGATTCGGTGCTCAGGCTGCATCTCCGGCGGGTGTGCGCCCTGCACAAAGTTGAGCAGCTTAGTCTGCACCCACTGGCCGAGCCCCGTCGGCAGCCACAGCTGCGTCGCTCTGTTGTCGAATGCCTCGGTGGGCTTGCCCAGGATGTAGCGCGGCAGCACCCAGCCACCGCGACGCGTCACGACATGGCACACGTCGGCGAGTGGTGCAATTCGCATGCGAGGTCGACGGCCGAGCTGCCAAAGCCGACGATGGCGACCCGCTTGCCCTGAAAGGGCGCGGGTGTCCGGTAGACGTGGCTGTGCAAGATCTGTCCTTTGACTTTGAAGGTAGTCTGGCCCGGGATCTCGGCCTCGGTCGGCATGCGCGGCTTGCTCAAGTGGCCGGCAGCGACAATCACGGCGTCATACTGTGCTTCGGTGGTGGCGCCCTCTTTTTGCGTAGTCACTGTCCACGTGTGGTCGCCGCTCGGAGTGCATTTGACAACCTTAGTGCCGAGCTGAATGCGCCGGTCGAGTTTGAAGTATGCCGCATACTCTCGTAGATACTGGGCGACGAGGCGATGGCCCAAGTAGTCGGGATACCGCGCCGGATCCAGCGGAAAGTCGGAAAAGGCTGAGGTGTCGCGGCATGAATTCATTACTGTCCCAAGATAGATCGACGACTGCATGTCCTCTTCTTTTGTTTGTGCATCTTGGTATGCCCAGGAACCACCGACTTCAGTGCGCGCGTCAAAGCAAACGACATCGTGACCCTCGGTGAGGGCCTCCTTGAGCGCAGACAAGCCAGTGAGGCCTTATTTTATTAGTTTTATCAGTAAAAGAAGGGAGTATTGGATACTTGAACAGAAAGACATACCTGCGCCGATGATAACGACCTTTTTCACTGGCATTTGATTATTTGTGTCTGCAACAAAGAGTATAAACAGTTATCTTTGTTTACGATTGTAGTAATAAGAAATAAGGGAGATTGCGAGCATGGGTGATAATGAATAGTGCATCAACTGACAATCAACCTGGCTCAACCGGTGGTTATCGAATAGGAGGCTGACGCCGCGACTGCAACGCTGTTTTTCAACAATCTGACAGCCATAAATTACAGCATTGCTGTCAGCATGGCAGTCTGACAAGAGGGTGGTAGTGAGGGCATTTGTTTGTCATACATATCCATCTATCAAAACTATTAGACCATAAAATATCTGTCTGTCGTCAACCCTTCGCTGCCGCCTCCTTGGCTGCCGCTTTCTTGGCTGCACGCTCTTCCACCAGGGCCGCCATATTGTCGCCCAGCTCGCTCCCGAGACCCCGGAACCCTTGCAAAATACCCTCGCGATCGCCGGGCCGCATTTCTTGGCTCATCTTGAACTTGCCCTCCAGCTTTTCCAGCTTGATGTCGATGCCGATGATGCTGCGCCGCATAATGTCCAGGTACTTGGCCGGTGCATCCGCCACTTTCCACGGCTCTGGCCGCTCGCCGTCGCCCGAGAAGTTCATGATCTCGCGCTCCGAGAACTCGGACAAGTCGTCCAGCTGCTGGTTTAGAAAGTCCAGCGACTTTTCGCTTTGGCCAAAGTAAATGGTGGCACGGCCGCGCGCCTGGGCCGTTGCATAGTTCCACGTCGGCACGACCTTGGCCGTGCTGGGTTTCGTTTCGACGTAGAACTTTGGCGTCACGTAGTGCTGAACTGACGAGATAAAGACAACAAGCACTTCCGCCTTGAGCTCGTAGATGCCGTCGCCGTCACTGCTGACACCGGCTTCGGCGGCCTCAGCGAGCATAGCTTTGGTATGCGGATTGGCTCTGGCCATGTGCCCGGTAATGTGGCCCAGCTCGGTCTCGCTCGCCTCGTCGTCGACCTTGAGGATCAGCGGCAGATGCGAGCTCTGAATCAATGGGAATTCGTCAGCAGAGATGGCAGTAGTCACTACGCCGAGGGGGTAGTCCCGGATCAGCTGCCGCAGCACCGGGATGCTGGGCTCGGCATGGTCGGCGCGGAGGTACATGATGGGTGTCTGACGAGGGTTTGGTGACTCAAGATTGTGGATGGCCGATTCTGTACAATTTTCATTGGAAAGATGCGAGTTTATATATTAATTGAGATGCATATATATCTTCGGTATCGATCAGAGAGATAGGGCAACAGGCGAATCAGATATGCCCGTTATCGATGACCCAACATAAAATACCAAAGAGAGAAGGCACGGAGAAGTGGAGCCGTAGGCTGTAAGTCAGTGACTCAAGCACGGATCTGTCTTTTTGTTTGCTTCCTTTTACTGCTGTTATCTACATCACAAGAACGGCACTTGTCTTGTCAAACATAGGGCGTAATTTCCAGCCTTCCTTTTAAATGGGCCAATCTGATCTAGGCCTGTGGCTACTTGGACGTAAACTACGTGAATCTTTTAGTAGTTAACGCTTGTACCTGCCCAATTAGGAAATATCTACCAAATAAGGAAATACATCAGAACTAGACGGAAAAAGAGACGGAGAAATTCTTGTCACAGTACGGAATTAGGCTGTTGAGCGGCGGTAACATTTGGTGCAGATGTGACACTATCACGAAAGGCACGACCTGGCACGTCCCTGCTTTATTTGGATTGCCCGCGACGGACAGTTTGAGTAAGGAACGGATTTGTGCGGGCAGGAGTGACTGGCTGCAGTCGAGACGCGTCAGACACATTAGCATCTCCGCGGCGACATGCAAATTTACAGAAGCAAGAAAGTGTCAAGAGCAGAGTCACAAATCTTCCACAGTAAGCCCCTGATGCTTATTCATATAGCTTGCACTCAAACGGCATTGGTGAACACGACATTGGTGAACGATCAACGACTTTCCGGTCCGTGTTAGCTGCGGCGACGTCATTTCTATTAGAAAGTGTCGTGCTTTTAGGATGTAGTATGACGGTTTATATGCGGAGCCCCTAAATGCACTACATGTGACCCGCTGAATGTGGGGAGCCCCATGAGTTGTGCCGTCTGACAGGAGCAAGGCGTAAACAGGCCTGTTGGCCATCCGGCCGCCCGGGACTCATTATTTTATATCAACCCATCTTCCTCTTCTAGCTTTCTCATTATTTTTCCTGTCGGGATTGTCATCGCACCGTCTAAGAGACTCCCACAAAACTCTCCTACCTCAATGTCTCTCTCGCTTCCTGTCAAGACGGCCCGGCGTGCCATTGAGCATCGCCGCCGTCTGGCCGAGCTCTTCCCCTGGACAAAGTCGCCTCTTATTGTCGGAGCTCCCATGCGCGTCTTTTCCGGACCGGCCATGGCCGTTGCCATTTCACGCGCAGGCGGACTCGGGTTCATTGGGCCCGGCGAGAAGCCCGAGTCAACAGCCACTGACCTAGCTGCCGCCGGCGACTTACTGAAAGATTCATTGAATGACTTGAAAGTAAACTCATCAAGTAGGGACAGTCTCCTACCCGTTGGCGCTGGTTTCCAAGTGTGGAATGGCGATCTCGAGTTGGCCGTGGACGCCGTGACCAAGTACCGGCCGTGTGCGGTGTGGCTCTTTGCGCCGCGCGACGGCCAGGCCCAGCTGGCGGAATGGACGCGCAGACTGCGTGCTGCATCGCCCGGCACACAAGTATGGGTTCAGGTGGGGACGCTCAAAGAAGCAGTCGAGTCGGGTACCGGGGCCGATGCGGCCGATGCGCTGGTGCTACAGGGTGCCGAGGCCGGCGGGCACGGCCGCGCGACGGACGGCATCGGCCTGATAAGTCTCCTGCCTGAAGTCGCCGACACTCTGGGCGACAAGTCTGTCGCGCTGATTGGAGCCGGTGGTATTGCCGATGGGCGTGGGGCCTTTTCGGGTTTAGGCTTGGGGGCTGCCGGTGTGGCCATGGGCACGCGCTTCTTGGCATCGACCGAGGCGCGTATCAACCCCGCGTACCAGGCGGAAGTCGTCCGCGCAACCGACGGAGCGCACAACACGGGCCGCACACATTTGTACAACCATCTACGGGACACGTTTGGATGGCCGGAGCAGTACAGCCCGCGCGGCCTGCTGAACCAGAGCTGGACGGACCAGCAGGCGGGCGTGCCGTTTGACGAGCTGAAGACGAGGTACGAAGCTGCAGCGTCAGAGGGCGGCACGGCCGCCTGGGGCCCCAAGGGCCGGTCGGCTACGTATGCCAGTGCAAGTGTCGGGTTGGTTCGTGACGTGCAGGGAGCTGGCGATATTGTCACGCATACACTGGAAGAAGTTGCAGAGCTGAGACGGCTACTTTAGCTTAGTTGAATTCTAGTGGCGATGCAGAGATAAAAGACAGATTCTATCTACAATAGGCCGAACGACCAGGAACTTGACCAGGTATACGGCTTTCCGGGACCCGAAATCTGGTGTGCAGTACGGTTCCATTCTGGGTGGTTTATGCCATCCGAGTAGTCCTGCGCTTCAATGGCCACACAGGCACTGCGGCCAACCGTCTTGACATCGGCGGTGCCCTGCGTGGACTTGAGACGGGCCGTGCCGTCCATCCAGTTGCACGTGTACAGCATCACGCCCGGCTGGTCGGTTCGCAGCTCGGCCGTGATGCCACTAAACGGCGCTGTCAGAGTCAACACGGCTGCATCGGCTGGCGCATCCTCCACCAGATAGTAACCGTTGTATCCCTCGCATGCCCCACCCGCGCCGCAGTTGCCACTGAACGCAGGGTCCTTGACAGCATGGCCTAGAGTCAAGTTGGAGGACGACGCAAAGTCGTTAACAGACCCGGGCGCAGCCGTTAGGATCCGACCCGTGGGCACTGCGCCGTCGTCGGCCTCGAGGTAGCGCTTCGAGTACGGCATCGACAGCAAATGGTCCCACACCTTGGGCGCGGCCGGGTTGCGGAACGCGTCGAGGTTGAAGTAGGTATGGTGCGTCAGCATCAGGGGCGTCTTGGCCGTGGCAGCCGCCCACATGTCGATGGACAGCCGATTTTGCGAGACCGTGTACGAGACTTGGGCGGTGACGTTGCCGGACATGCCCTTTTCCGAGAAGGCGGCATCGAATATGGCGAACGTGATGGACGAGCTGGTGACGGCCGAGACATTCCACACGCGGTACGACCAGTTGTTGGTGCCCGAGTGCAGCGTGTTGTTGCCGTCGTTGGCCTCTGTCACAAACGTCTCGTTGTCCATGGTGTACTTTGCATGGCCGATGCGGCCGACATAGCGACCCGGGACAGAGTTGTACACGGGATGGCCCGGGTCTTTGGGGTAGTATGCAGCGTCGTCGTAGCCGAGCACGACGTCTGTGTCGTTGCCGTGCTTGTCCTTGACGAACAAATTGGTCAAGGTGGCGCCGTAGGGGATGAACTGGGCGCGGATGCCATCGGCTGCGATAGTGTAGCGGCCATCGGAAGCTGGTGGAGGCACAGCGGCGGCAGCCGATGTCAAGATGGCGGCGATTGGAATCAGGGACAGCATGATGGTGGTAAAGCTAGTTACGGAAACATCCAAGGAAGTGACGCAGCCAGATCTTTTATTATCCTGACTTCATTAGTTCAGTACGAGGCCATCCCCTCTTTTCCTTTCGTCTATCCACGGCTGAGTTCAAGTATAAGCGAAGTGGGCACATAGTTCAGCTCCAATCCGACGACTAAGGCTCCTGATATGATATAGCCGGCCTTGCATTCACACCCGCTGCAAGGTAATATACAGTCATCTGCCTCTTGTCTCATCCCCGCATTGCGGTAGAGACACTCTATGCTACTTTGATTGCATGTAACGGGCTAATCTCATCCTGGCTGCTACGCCAATTGGATATACTACATGAAATCTCGAGAGTTCAACATCTTACCGTCGAAGAATCGCTGGTATCTCGTGGGCCGCACCGCAGTATCGCTTACTCGGCATGGATAAACAAGGAACCTTTTGCATTTGGTAGTACCTAAAGAATCTAGTCTGTGCATTTATTACACTGAGGCACTGCAATGAGGCAATTCTACTGATTATATTATAAAGTGCTAACATAGTGTTACGCCAGTACTTGCACGCAGCCAGTGCCCTTTGCTCTTGAGTATCTCCGTCGCCGATAACAGGCACCCAAGCTGCAACGGGCTAGATCTTGTGTACAGCGGACAAAAGAAAGTATTGAAAAGTAGACTGGCTCTTGTCTACAAATGTGAAAGAATCAACAGTAGATTTACATGTTCATGGAAGTGCCGTCGTCGCCGGGCAGGCCCGAGATCCAGCCGTCGACATTCTCGTTGACCATGTTCTTGACCGTGCACTTCTTGGCCTCGTCAATCGTCTGGTACTTGAGCGAGCCGCAGCGGGCGCCCATGCAGCCCGACTTGTCCATGGCCTTTTGCAGCGAGTCGTCCTTCCAGCCAAACACGTAGTCGGCGTGCTGTGCATAGCCAAACTTGTCGCCGTCGCTAAAGACAAACGGCTTGCCGTCTGCGGGCCAGATGCTCTGGTCGTTGAACTCGTCCGTCTTCCACACAACCTCGAGCATGATCTGAGGGATGCGCACTGGGTGCGTCGACGGGCACGAGCCGCCGAGGCTCAGGAACGAGGCAGGGCCGCTGGTGGGGTAGGCCACGTGGTCCTGGTGGTTGGGCGTGTCCAGGTTCTGGCCGTCCCAGCAGGTCGGGAAGAGAATGTTGGAGCGCACGCCGGAGCACTTTTTCTGGGGAAACTCGGTCGTGTCCATGGCCCCGCCGGCACAGGGCGCCGCAGTGTCGCCGCCAAAGTTGGGACCCGAGTAGCAGCGGAAGCAGTTCTGCATCTTCATGTTGCTGGGCAGCGGCGTGCGGCGGCTGGCATCGCCGACAAGCATGCGGAAACCAGGCTTGAATGCAGTGATCTTGCCGGGGGCAGCCGACACGTAGTAGACGAGCACGCCGCCGTCAATCTGGTTGCTGAACTTGTCGTTGAATTGAAGACTATCTGATTAGCAGTCGTTCACGACAAAGTTTTATTGATAGGGAAAATATAAAAGGAATAACTCACGCTGCACCGCCCTGCTTGACACGAATATGGGAGCCATTCTTGGCCTTGAAGTAGAGGTTGGCCGTCCAGTAGTTGGAAAAGTCCTCGGAGAACTGGCAGCTTGTGCACGTCGACAGCTTGGCAATGTCTGCAGAGGGCATCGTGGCATTGAATGCGTTGCCGCCGACGACCTGGTGCACGTGCGGCGAGGGCAGCTGGCCAGGGTTGACCAAAGGATCGAGACGGTCAATAACGATCTGCGAGCAGCCAAACCGCAGCATGGTTGTGCCGCCGCCGCCGCCGCCGCCGCCGCCATTTCCGAACTGGGGTGCGGCCTCAGCAAGCGCCGCAAGGGCCACAAGAAGAGCGTTTCTCAGCATTATGGGCGGTTGTGGCTAGGATGAGGAAAGAGGAGAATGTTAGAAGAGAAGACCAGGTGGTGTGGACGAAGCTGGCAAGGAGAGCCAAAAGGAAGCAGCAGAGATGAGGAAAAAGGAGGATGAAAGAAAATAAGAGGATAGAAAGACGGTTGTGGCGGCTTTAAAGAAGAACAGTGCCAAGAACCAGTCGGCATGCGTGTTGTTCTATGCCATTCTCTATTGCTCTGTCGTGTTCCATCCTCGTGGCCATTTTAAAAATGCCGCTGTGAAGGCAGTGCCGACGATGGACAGCCATGGCGCCCATATTAAGCAATATCAACCAATATCAGGTTAATACGGCAATGTGGTTGTCGACGCTGTTTAGCCTGTTGGTGGCGACAGCGTAGAGTGAGTAGAAACAATAAACAAAACAAACTAACATTGCCAGCCAGTCACGTCGGCAGTTGTGCCTGTCAATATCGGCCGAGTATCTCCCCGCATCGAGGCAGCAGCTGCCCATGGGGAAATGGAGACGCGCATAGATGTAAACAGGTTGATTATCTCGTTCTTCAGACCGTCGCTCATCTGATGCCTGGCAAGTGACAAGATGGGATGGAACAAGCCGGGTAATAAGGCTATATCAGAGATGGCGAGTAGTATAGTAATAGATGGTGGAAATGACAAGGGTATATTGCATGGATGGATGGTGTAAAATGAGCTATCAAAAAGGGGTGCATGTGCCTCTGGCATAGCGAATATGGTATCGTTGCTCTGCAACTTGGCTACTTTGCTGGCGCGTTGCCGACTGTCTTGTAGAGCTCGCGCAGCTCAAAGGCCTCGTGGCCGCCCTCTGGCAGCTCGCCAATCACACGCGCGGGCTGTCCAGCAACAATGCTGAAGCTCGCAATCACCATGTTGGCCGGGACCACCGTGCCGTCGAGGATCTTGACATAGTCCTTGATGATGGCAAAGTCGCCCACAACGACGTTGGCGCCAATGTGCACGTGGTTGCCGATCGACGCTGCTGACACGACGGTGTTGACACCCACAAACACATGGTCGCCCATGCGCAGCGGCATATGTGAAAAGACACTGGATGTTAGCCACAGATATACGAGAGCATTATGAGGAGAAAAGGAAACAGAAAACAGAAATGAGAAAGGAGAAAAAATGGCCTACTCTTTCCACATCCGCCCTGGGGGCCGTAGACAGGACCCCCTGCTCATAAAGCAGTACCGCCCGATAGATACAGCCGTGTTGGACACAGGCCCGCTCGACGTGGACGGCGGCAGCGTGCGCACCAGGTCGCCGCGGATCATGACATCCTGCTGGATGATACTCTTGCCGCCCAGGATGATGTTCTGTGTGCCGACGAGGTTGGCCTTGCGCGACACCTTGTTTCCCGCATCGGTCTCGATGTATTCTCCCTTCACGGGTCTTCGTGACATTCTGGTGGATTTGTTGACCTCATGAGGTCGGGCGACGGAGGTTGAGATGAGAATGAGTCTCGCCGTTTGGTTGTGCTGTTCAAGGTGAGAAGCGGGCCCCTGAGTGCGTGGGAATAGTGGATCGTCGCGTCAGCGTTGCGGTCACGTGCTTTTTGAGTCAGCTGTCGACTTACACGGCTCAATTTGGTGATACTGATGTTTGATAAGAATAGATATTTGAATATCACACTCAGCAATGTGGTCTTCAGTGTTTATGATAAATACTGTCCTTTTTGAACTGTTGGCTAAAGCTATCAGATTTACTACGCTATAAGATACTTATTTTGGAGTGAAAGTAAATTGCAAAGTATTTGTTTTGTTTTCTATTTACATCCAGACATTTTTTATTTAAGTCAAGTTATTTCTCACAAAACCTCAATATAGCTATTTTAATAAAATAACATTAATGAGCCACTATAAAAAACTGAAAAGAAAAGTTTAGCAAACCCCCCCCCCCCCCGAAAATAACATCGAATTTCTGTATGAAATTCTCTTTTACGCATCCCCAGTTCACACGTTCATGGCCTGGCAAGCACTTTTAGAGATGGCTCTTGGAAAATGAATCAAGGCAATAAGAGGCCACTAGCTCAAGAGTAGAAACAATAAAATAAGCAGAAATTACTCGTAAAAACACGCGGGAGAAGCTGGTGACGGGCTCAAGTTAAGAAGCCAATTCTTTGTGATTTTAAATAGATAATATTATACAGGACAATTATAAAGAATAAAAGCGTAACAAGAACCCTTTTTATTAAAATTAAGAGGATTCACCACCAGCCTTGACATAAGCTCATTAGATTCATGTCGTAGCTGCGTGGCAAACAAGAAAGTAAGAGCTCCAGATCATGGTCGTTCAGATCATATCTGCATTAACAAGAAACTCTTGTGGGGGTATTTAGGGAGTAAAGAAGGGAGAAAGCGAAGCGGTTAAATAGCTTAG
This sequence comes from Ophiostoma australiae, assembly GCA_022392945.1. Taxonomy (NCBI): domain Eukaryota; kingdom Fungi; phylum Ascomycota; class Sordariomycetes; order Ophiostomatales; family Ophiostomataceae; genus Ophiostoma; species Ophiostoma australiae. The sequence goes on along the minus strand of JAKRGJ010000002.1, from coordinate 3,070,960 downwards.
AGGGCCAGGGCAAAGGCAGCACCGAAAGCGGCGGCACCGGCCAGACCGACAGCGACGGAGCGCATGTTGGCACCGGCAGTGACAATGCTAGAGGTGGTGGTGGCAGCACCAGTGCCGGAGGCGGCGTAGGTGGCGGTGGAGTTGCCGTAGGAAGCCTTGGTGGTGGAGGCGGTGGTGCCGGCGGCGGCGGCGGCGGAAGAAGAGCCAGCAGCGGCGGAGGTGGTGCCGGAGGCGGCGGCGGAGGAGGCAGCAGCGGCAATGGCCGAGGTGGTGGCAGCGACGATGGCCGAGGTGGCAGCCGACGAAGTGGCAGCAGCAGCCTCGGAGGTGGCAGCAGCGGCGGTGGTGGCAGCAGCGGCAGCTGAGGTCTCGGCAACAGCGGCGGCGGTGGACGAGCCAGCGGCGGCCTCGGTGGTGGCAGCAGCAGCCTCAGTGGTAGTGGCAGCAGCGGTCTCGGCAGCGGCGGTGGTGGTGGCGCCGCAGACCTGGGTGGAGTCGGCCGAGGTGGCAGTGCCGATAGAAGCGGCGGAGGCAGTCAGGGGGGTGGTGGACAGACCGCACTCGGCGGCAGCCGAGGTGAGGGACGAGCCGTAGTACTTCCAGATGTCGTCGTTGTCGGAGCCAGCGCAGATCAGGCAGTTGTCGTAGTCAGACAGGAAGATGGAGTCAGTGCAGACGTCGCAGGCGTACTCGATCTCAAGAATGGCGTTACCTGTGTTGTTAATACTGGGCCCGGAGAAAGGTAGATGGGAAGAAAGACTTACCGCAGTTGTCGTGGCAGTTGTACAGGTCAGTGCCGGGGGCAACAGCGCGGGCGGCCAGGGCCTCGGCCAGACGGGGAGAGATGGAGGCGGCAGCGCCGGCAACGAGAACGCTGCTCACAATGACCTTGGAGGCAACCATTTTGAAGGTATTAACGAATGTAGGAACGTTTCTGTTTAAGAAAAGCGAGAGTGATTGCTAAAGAGCAAAGAATATGTTTTTTTAGGATGTTTGAAGAAACGAACAAAGGCTTGAGTGAAGATGGTTGGATGAAGAGAAGAGAGGGAAGAAAACAAGACAAGAAGGGTGCCGAGACGAGCTTATATCTGTGTCGAAGTCTGAGTGAGACGAAGAGAGAGATGGATAGCTCGGGGGATCTCTGGACGTGGACGCAGCCGATGTGGGACTGCAGGGGAGACTGAGCGTGCGAGGAGGAACGGAGACGAGAGAAAGAGAAAAGAAGGGGGGTGTGTGAGGGAGCGGGTGGAGAGAATGAGCATACCAAGGCTCTACTGTCAGGAACACGGAGGAGTCAATGCATAGCAGGTATTGTGGCGAGCTAGAGAAAAAAGAAAAAAGAATAAAAACAAACTTGATAAAAAGAACAACAACTAACAGAAAAGAAAAAGAGCGAATAGATATGGGGAATGGGCTAAAAATGGAGAATGGAAAATGGAGAATGGAGCTGTGGACGGAGCTCGTACGGAGAACAACCTATTTGTTCTAGTCTTTGCCTAGCCTGGTAGTGTGTCTCTTCCGCATAATGCATACGCACACGCATACTCTGACAGACAAAAGACGAGAGTCTCGACCGGTATTCGTGCGGTAGGCTGGAGCTGGGAGGACTACACAGAGTATGCTCTCCGTTCTTGAAATGAGCTTCCTCTGGACTGCCTTGGCGCATTCGTCATCTTATTTGTTACTGATGATACTTCATGATTTTACTTTTGGTTGTTTTTCTTTTTCTTTTGCTAGTCTTTTCTTTCTAGTTTTTGATACATTTTCCTACAGTTCGCGGCCTTGCTTCTCACAGACGTCCACAAACTAACCAAGCTGCATTGAATAGTAGCATCACGGCAAAGCTGCATTGTAAGGGAGATCCCGAGCAGGCTAGGATTAAAATAGAATCAGAATAGAATCAGAATACAATAAGAAAAATACTGCAAGGCGACGACGATGTCGAAATTAGATACCCACCAATATTGAAAACTAAACCCAAATACTTGAAGTGGAAATGAAAACAAGAATGCATATATTCAGCTGTGCATGTTGATGTCTTGCTCGTCTACATAGTACGCCGATGCGTGGCGATTCTACGATGACTCTTATCAGATGTTTCCACCGCGGAGAATAACAGGGCTCTCCGTACCCCATCTTGCAGACCCTCTCTGCACGAGTCTGGATGCTGCCCTGTACGTCAGAGACATGACGCATCAGGCAAGACGATGCCGGCGTCTACCGTTACTGCTTAATCATGGTGTGAATATGCATGGCGAGACGAGGCTTTGTTTTGATACTGTATACCACTCGAGATATGAACGGGTAGACGGACTACGAGAGTGAAACATCTGCGTAAGTGAAGAATGAAAAGGTGGCGTCGGAAATATAGACTACAAAGCACAAAATCGACATGCATCGCCGGGACTTGTTTTCTGGTTGCAGCCGCCTGCATTGGCGCCATCAACACGAGATCTGGAGAGCAGCAAGATGGAGGAGGACTTGAGGGAATGCAAAGACTGCGACGTAACAGACCGATGAGCGGTTATTGCGGATTACTGACTCCATGTTGCGGACTTGCTCGCCACTTGCCGCATGTAAGAACAACCATGGGTAAGGCTTGCAGAGACGGCGGTTAAAACGACAGTCCAGAATATGGTAGCAGGGAGCAAGGTTGGGCGTAGCATGGTAGGATCTTCTCTCTGGAGTCGAGAGTGCAACGTACATGGCTTGGTTTCTCCATATCGATGGCACTATTGCATCGAGGTTGCTGGGGTGCTCCATAGCTTGTCCTTGTCATGAAAATGGCATGAGGAGATTAGACAAAGGGAGTCTATTCTGTAGAAGAACCGTGGTGGGTAACTCTGTCAGCCACTGTATTTACATAATACATTTCATCTGATAAGTGAGCCATGATGAATGACTAGTCTACTATGTAAACCATCAGAGTCAGCTACGATTGCATAGTACTCCAATACACCTTCTCATGCCAAGATGCCCGATGCTTCTCCAGTCTGGAGCTATGCCCTGCTCGATTCGACGCAAGCGAGCCAATCCTCTTTGCCCCAGTCCTGCAGAAGCCAAGCAGCTAGCTTCTCTTATATTTCTTTTTAATGTATTCCTGTACTATGTAGAGCATTCTTTAGTACACCTCTGGACAAATTTGCACAATCAGTCAACGCCCCTCTTCTCTTGGCCACGAGGGAAATCCACTTGTTGACAAGGATGACTTATCTGATTGTTTGCTCGGACCACCCGCCAAAACCAGCTGTTAGCTCTACCCTTCTTCTTGTGGCGCTAACATTGCGCAAAGTTTGTCACATAGTACATACATGACTCCCCGCTGTTTACCGTGCTTTGCCTGCCAGTCGGCGAGCGTGAACCCCGACCCCCGGTCAATCGACATCACCAGCAGATCTATCGAGCATCGCTTTCTTTCTGGAACTGCTGATCTTCAGGCTATGTAGCAGTAGTCGTCTATCATTTAACAAAGTATATCTAGCTGGGCTGGATCACATGCTTGTTTGTATAGTGCTGCACATCGTCAGCGACCAGCCTCTCCAGCCTCATCTGGGAGGTATCATCTGAGGTCGCGCAAGGCCTGGGACCTAGCGGTGCGGCCACACCAAATTACACGAATACGATAGCGCTCGTACCCGGAAGTCGGCTCGCTATCAGCCAGAGAATCAACGCAATCAATAACCTGAAGGAGCTATGCCGCGCAGAGACGATGGATAGGGCAGGCTGGGGGTTGTCGGCGTGCGATGTCGGAGGCGGTCTGGCGGCGGCGGTGTTTTGTCTGTTTTGTCTGTTTTGTCTGTTTTGTCTGTTTTGTCTGTTTTGTCTGTTTTGTCTGTTTTGTCTGTTTTGTCTGTTTTGCCTATTTTGTCTGTTTTGCCTATTTTGCCCATTTTGTGCAGAATAATAAAAACAGAGAGGACACTCAATATACCAGAACCGTTAGCTTACTAGGAAATTAAAAGAAGAAATATTGAAGACGAAAAAGGCAGAGCCATGGCTGTCATAAGCTAAAGCGGCCTGTCGTCCGCCGCCAGATGGACCCACTATTGAATGCCCCACTGTATTGCAGTGGCATGGTTCTCACTGATCATCTGATAAAATCTGATAAGATTAGATCAAGCATCGGCCGACTACTATATTCATCCACCCCCGATTCAACACGAGCAATAGACAGAATGAGTGCTGGAAATGAAGATGATGAATCATGGAATGCGATCTGTTTTCGTCTCTTTGTTATTATCTTCGTCTTTCTGCCTGTCTCCTTTCTTTTTCTTTTCCATTTTCTGGTTTCTTTTTTTTCTCTTCCGATTCATATTTTCTTCACTCCACTCCGCAACTCTGCTAACTACGGCTACCCTTAAATGATCTGATGAATTCAAGCCACCGCCGGCTGGACCAGTAAAGTTCACAATCGCCTTGTGTAGTGGAGATGCCAAGAGCCGCAAACCCCTTAAGGCTCTCTTGGCTCGCCCAACGGCCGACTCTTTCCGCTTAGCACTGACAGGCTGTCGCTTCGCTCGCTTAAATCTTTGGAGAGTTTGTTCTCGTTGGTTCTCTCTGCGTTTTCCACTCTCCCGCTCTCTACTTTTAAAATGGAGTCTAGAATGAAGACTCTTCAACCTTGCAAACTTTGTTATTGCCCGAAGACCCAGTGCCCCGAGATGCATCCGCTGCTGGCTGATGTTTATTTTATCAGAGCAAAATTGGGACATGATCAGACAGAGCTTCTGGAGTATTGGATCCTCTTTTATTATCTGATCAAATTTTATCTGATCAGTTTTATGTGGCCAATGCTGTCTGGTTCGGAAAAACCTCAATACTTGTGACACTCGCTGGGAAGAGACCCAAGACCAAGACCAAGGCCAAGATCAAGACCCAGACCCAGACCCAGGCCCAAGACCAAGGCCAGTACCACTCGCCGAGAATTCCTGTACGAGCATAGCTTGTTGTCACCATCCTAGTATGGCGTGGCAAGAAACCCCTCAGCAGCGACTCGTACTTGAAAAAAGATACCTTAATGCCACCACTACACCATAACCTCGTCCTCGTAGAATCAATGCTGTTTCTCTACATTACGCGTATTCCCACGCCGATTCGAGCACTTGATCACTGCGCTCTTCTCCACACACTACCTCGATATGTCGATTAAATGCCCATCCCTGCTGGTGATGCGATTTGATGCGCAGGGTTGCATGTGAACGCCTTCCACACCTTTAGTCTTGTAGCTCGAGTAGTTTGTTGATGGCACCGTTCGTATTCATGCACATTCTCACGTCGCATTGCATACAGGATCGCTCTAAAAGGCAATAGTTTCAGTCCAAGCTAGCCCTCTCTTTATTACGGTGAACCGGTGATGGTATACATAGTACTCCGAGTATCCGTCACCGCTCTCGTTGTGCATCCTCTCATTATTGTGCTTTGCCTGTCAGCGAGACAGCTGCTGCGGTTTCCGGCCCTGCATCTACATTATATTATCAAGGGCCATCGCGACCCCCTTTTTCACATGTAGACTTGCAATATATAATATACTTGTGCCCGACTCATCGACGATTGTCTGTTGTTCAATTCCTGCTGCCGTATGTCTGCCATCTACAGAGCAGTGGTGTCTTCACCTGAGAGCGTGCACGGTCTGGTGCCATTCCTGTTGCCATGCCAGACGGCCTGCTCGCTTCCTGGGGAAGGTGACATAATAGGATCGTCACAAATAGGAGGTATATGCTATATGCCGTATCATCTTCCGTCTTCATTTCTATCTACAGAGTACATTCTACCTTCTACAGAGTATATTATCGACGCGGAGGTCGGCCTACCCAACAGGCAAGCATTGTGCATATCACCGGCTGGGAGTCATTATGGGTCACCATTTTCTGGGTCACTCCGCGGCGAGCGTCTAGATGTGGCCGCCTTCTTAGCTTTACAGGGTACTTGTGCAGCTCGCACAGAGACCGTTCAACTGGGCGATTAAGCGTTGCCACATCCACTCTGCACCCACAGTCGCTGCTCGTTTAGCTGTAGTTGCTTATGATAGAAAGAACACAGGGTAAACAGAAAATGCTTTGTAACAAGCCAGGCCTGTCCTGTCTGTCCCGGTATCGCCTTGCACTGTATACGGAGTAGCCTTTTGGGAATCCAGAGACGGGAGTGGGACGGCCAGGACTTCCCTTTTCGTTTTCTTTTTTCTATGGCGCTCCAGAATATTGACTTGGCATTGGAGCTCGATATGCCACACTTTTTTTAATGGCTACTCTGTACTCTGGCTACTATATCAAGCAGCTCTAGCTTGGACGCCCCGTATCGCATGGGTCCAGTTTGTTTCTACTTGCGCTGCTCCACCCAAAGGATCTGATTATTGTACAGCACAGCAGAGTAGCACGGCACTCTGAGCCCATTCTCTCACTCCGGCTCTACAGACATCTCTTAGTCCTACAGCGGACAAGATCCGACAGACACAGTCACGTCTGCACTCTATACAAAATCCTCCGCCCAGAGTACACCAACCAGTGTACTCCCATACTTCTGTCACTCTTTATGCTTATTTTCGTTCCGCGTATAGTCCGCAGCTCTTGTTTTGACTGTCTCGACTGCCTCTGGCACATGTACATTGGTACATAGCCTTGTCGACCTCTGCTGATCTCGGGCTGTTTACATTGTGCAGTCAACTCGTACTGGGTACTAGTAGCACATGAAAAGATCAGCACATCTGAGATCATCTGATAATACCTGAGCACTCCATATGATAATAGGCCGTCACCTTCCTTCTCGAGACAACCCTGTTCAGTACAAAAACGAATAAGAAACCCACCCACCCGCCGGTCCTGTGTGCTGGTGTCTTGGCATGAGTAGTCCGTCAGCGCACTTGCCACACTCTTTGCACCCTTTCCTCTCTCTTCTCTTCTTCCATCCTCTTTTTGTCTTGGCAGAGCCACTTGCTTGTTGTCGACATGGTACCATAGTACTTGTACAATCGACTGGAGGGCTACCGCTCTTCGCTTACTCGGCCGACAATGTCTCTGGTGCTCGGCTGCTGACACTTTCAGTGGTCTTTTTTTTTTTTCCTTCTGGTTTATTTATTTTTATGTTTGGCTTTCGTTATGTACTCTTCCACCTTCCTTTTGTTCGCCCTGGTATGGCGTACGCCTGAAAAGGCTCGTTTCGATCCACGGGTACGACCTATCGGTCCATGTGCGTTTATTATTGACAAGATTGCACGATTTTTTCCATGTGCATGCACAAGACCCATCCCGCGGCATGCACAGATGTGATGCATCCCGGGCCCTGGGACGGCGGTTTTTCTCTTCTTTGGTCATCAAGACATGTTAGTATCCGTTAGTCTTGGGTAGCCTTTAGTAGCTTGGGCAATGCTTGGGCAATGCTTGGGTAGGGGGAATAGCTGCCTGTTGGGGATCACTCCGAAGTCTAATTATTCACTACCGTCTTGGAAAAATATAACTGACAAAAAAGAAGAAGAGAATATTGATTTATCTGAGCCGGCCTTTCTCATGTAGCCCAAAGTATGTGTATGTTACTTGATCGGACGAGGAAAAGAGAGAGCAAAGAGGAGGGGCCGGTATGGGGGTGAGGGGGTATCGCGTGGGCTTTCTCTTTTTCCTGTCTGTTTTTTCCTTCTCTCGTCTTATTCTCTCGTCTTCTTCTCTTCTCTGCCTCTCCAAGCCGCACATTATCTACCCGTCTAGCGTGGCAAGTGGTAGTTTTGATAGTTTATGACCTTTTTATTTTTTTATCTGATTGTCCATCTCCCCCCTCCCAGCCTTTTACTTTGTATTATTTTGTAATACGACCCCATAGTTCCCATATTTCTACTCTGTATGGTTTACATCCCGTCTGTCGGCACTATAGCTCGCTTGCATGATTCTCTGGTCAACAGTCTTGTTCCGTCAGACTTGTATATAACTATCGTCGACAGCCTCGATCGTCGTGGTTGTTTTCGGAATTTCTCACCACCATCATCTTTACCTTTCTTCACACCTTCTTCTCTTGATCTTTTGATCCCCCATACCCAACTCACCCCCTCACACACATTAAGATGCGCTGCACAACAGTTCTTGCTGCCGCCGCCGCTCTGGCTGGCGTTGCCACTGCTGCCCACGGTGATGGTTACGAGGGCACCGTCATGGGCCCCGTCGCTTTCCTGTGGCCCGATGACCGTGTTTGGGACTCTGCCGACGACAACATTGGTCCTTGCGGTAGCTCTGAAGGCCCGGTCAACCGCACCACCTTCCCCCTGGACGCCGGCCACGTTGCTCTGTCGATCGCCGATGAGGCCTACAAGATTGCCTTTTACATCTCTTTCGACAACAGTAAGTATACGGTTAAATGTAGCTTTTTTCTATCAGAGGCTAACAACAAAGACCCGAGTGCCCAGTCCGAGTTCAACGAGCAGGTTGTCAACAACGTCACCGAGGTCGCTCCCGGCCACCAGTGCTACCTGATCGACGACATCCCCGCCACCATCGGCCCCGGCGACAACGCCACCATCCAGCTGCAGTACTGGGCCGTCTACGAGGGCGAGAACGACAACAAGAACGAGACCTTTTACGCCTGTGCCGATATCGTAAGTTGCAGCTACTGTTTTTATTGACTTATTATAGTCGCTAACAAGTCAAGACTTTCGTCGAGGCCGAGGACTTTGACACCTCTGTTCCCTGCTTCAACGTGACTTCCGCCACCTTTGACTCGGACGACACCACTACCACCGCCTCTGCCTCGACTGCTACTACCACCTCGGCCAGCAGCTCGTCGTCGTCGTCCTCGGGCTCGTCGTCCGACTCGACCTCGTCCAAGTCGTCGGGCCTGTCCACTGGCGCCAAGGCCGGTATTGCTGTCGGCTCCGTCATTGGCGGTATCGCCATCGGTGTTGCTGCCGTCTTCATCTACCTGCGCCGCCGCCGCACTGGCTACCTGAACCGCCGCCGCCAGTCCAAGATTAACGCACCCATCCCGATGAAGAACCCCAGCGGCTCCTTCACCTCGGCATAAGCCAGTAACGAGAAGGATTGACAGTGGAGGAAAAGCGAACTAGACTACTAGTACTTTTTTTTGTTTTCTAATGTTTGGAATTAATGACGGGACGATCGGAATACGCAAATAACGCAGAGACGGATCGGAGGATGAGGAAGAGCGGTATTACAGGTATGGCTTGCTACGAGTATGATTATTTTTTCTCTATTACCTGTTGCAGTTATGATAGATGCATTTTTAGCGATGAATCCTCTATATTTCCATTTGCCGGTTATTCGTTATCATGGTGACTATATTTTCTGTGATTTGGCCTCCTAACCCGGCCTCTGCAATAATACCGGCATCCGCGGCTAGTATCGATAAAATAGAGTAGAATGCCAATAAAGCAAAATAATAGTCCATGTCCAAGAGGCACTATCACTTGGTATGGGTTGATACTGAGGGAAGATGCTAGAATCATTATAATAATCCTAACCAGTGCTGAACGCCGTGAGTGTCATCTATGTATGAAGGACTGTGGCTATCCGCCACACCGACGCCGAACACCTAGAGACTATCCTACGACGTTAAGGCATTAAAGGGTGGTACTACTCGCTATAATTTTGTCCGAACATTATCCGATGGCGTCCGTCACTCAAGTGACCATTACCATCTTTTTCGGAGTCAGGCTGTATGAAATATATTTATCAAGTGAGACATATTTTCATCAAAAAGTCTACAGTAAAGTAGTATTAACGTCTCAGTTCAATTTTGAAAAAGCACGGGGGACACCGAAGTATATTGAATTTTATTTAAGTGAAAGGAATGTTAGTTCGGACTATTCGAAGTAATAATTTCCTCGAACATAAAGTATATTCTCTTTTGCCTCAACATTAGTTCCTAAACCAAACCCAATAAAATAGCATTCGTTTGTGTTTCTAGTAATGTCACTACTTTATCAAATATCACAACAATTTATCACTGCTATAAAACACACAAACCTGGATTGTAAAAAAAAAACACAGTATAATATGCAAAATCTATCACTTCTAGTAAATACGTGCATCAGGCGGCAAAATATTATGTAAGAAGGAAATTCACAGGACTAGGATATATGAGTTCTTAGAAAGCATCCACTTTCACAAACAAGGCAAGATGGCCGAGCGGTCTAAGGCGCTAGCTTCAGGAATATCATCTTCGGATGGTCACTTGAACATGCTAGTCTTGAAAAAGGCGTGGGTTCGAATCCCACTCTTGTCATTTTTTTGCTTTTTGCAAATGTTCCGCACTTTGCATCAAATCTATCATGGCTGATGCGTGTTTTTTCTGGTTTTAATTTTTTCATTACTTATATTTCATCTGTAGAATATGGGATGAAACAATGCTTTGAACTAGTCAAATATCTAGAAAGCTAATGTCATGGCCTGCCTGCTTTTTGCGAGGAGATGTTGATCTGTTTGGACACTGCTGCCTCCCCACCATCACGCCTACAGAGTATGTCGTTCTCCCTATGTTCCCGGCGTGAACACAACGTGTATAGCCTTTTGTTTTCGTGGCGTTGATAAACGCTGGACTGTATGACAACATGGGTTGATACATCCAAAGACCCTTTCATCCGAAGCTCATACCAGACACACCTCACGTCGGAGCCTCCGGGACACGTCCGCCAACACAAACTCGGCTGGTGTGGCATACGTCACATCCACCTTGCAGCCCGAGGAGGCATCTGACCCGCGAGTCAGGAACCCAGCAACACGGCCGTCCACGGTGAACAGATCGGATCCGGAGTCACCCTCAGTACTGAATGAAGGCACACAGTGGTCTGGGAGAGTTGCGACTGCCCATTCCGTAGCCCTCATTTCTTGCCCGTCGGGTAGGCATACTCTTGTCACTGACTGGATTTCCGAGGCCATGCCCCAAGTCATGCCCGTCTGGGCACCCCGCTTGCCAACAATGTAGCCACCGATCTTGCTGTCGGCGGCAGTGTTGTCGGAGTTGTCGTTGTTGTCTGCATTGCCGGTAATTTCGGCGTCATCGACGTCGTTGCGGGGTGAACTAAACATCTTCCGGATTGGGAAAATGCCTGAAAGCTGCAGCAGACCGTCGGGTGGTAGGACAAACTTGAATGGTTTCACGCCGAAAGGCTTACAGTTGCTCGGCACATCTAGATCTCGATCCAGTACATCTCGCTGCACCCGGGATCTAAGATCAGCGACGTTGACGGGAAGACTGGCTTGAATCCCGGTCTTCACCTGGACCAAGGCCCAGTCGCGCAACCACCTGAACCTCCCACTCTCTGCAACAGACACCGAAGGGGCGAGAACAACTTTCCCAAAGAGGCGGAAAATAGGCATCCGGATTTTATGAAGATCGGAAATGGTCTCGCTGGCAACACATGCACCAGAAAGCTCGTGCCCGTGCTTACGCCGGCGTTCCTCATGTAGCTGTTTCTCATCGTATGCCGCAGCAAGAGCTGTGCCGACGAGACTTTGGGTGCCGAAGTGTATGTCGCTGGCCACAGGATGGTCTTCGTCGTAGGGGAAGTCGTCGTTCTCGAGATTGATGTCTCCGGGCAGCACAACGTGTCGAAAAGTCAGAGCCCACATTGGGCTTTCCTCCTCGCTTTCGAGCCTGGCCTTGGGCCGGAGATACACGCCCACAGACCCGGACCGGGTAGGCTGGTCATGAGGGTAGATGGACAAGCCCACTCCGGTAGACAAAGGCTGGATGTGTTGATGCATCCGGAGACAAAAGTCGCTTCCGGTCCGAGGCGGAATCAGGCCCAGGTTGTTCAATGTCGCCAGTCGGATCTGCACGTCCACATCATGGAGACCGACACCGTCGAGGATTTCCTTGCATCCAAGAAGCGAACCAAGGACGAGCTGCCACGGCGATGCGTTGTGGCTCACCGCAATCCATACCACGACGGGTTTGCTGCCCCGGCAGACGATGCGGAAAACATCCACGGCATTCCACGGCAGGCCCAGGCCGGAGATGTAATACAAAATTTTGTCTTGTATGCCGTGCCACTTTTTGATGATGAGATGGTTGCCAATGCACGTCAGATACTTTGACTCGCAATGAAAGTAGCCCGTGTCTGCATTATCCTGGGCCACAAACTCGTCCCACTGCTCACGGGGTGTCTTCCACTTGGTACTCGCCGAGGAAACGCGGCCAACAAGACGCGGGCACGATGGTATCCCGAGATAGAACATTTTCTGCTCGAGTGGACTTGGCGGACTGATTTGAGAGCAGCCGCCAATTGTTAAAGGCGTGTCTGCATCGGAGCTTCGCTCATGGCGACGGCGACACCCCGGACAGTATGGCATGGTGGTGTTCATGATGGAAGAATCTTGCGTTTGGTAAGATGAGATGAAAGGGATCTATATTTGACGAGCAGGATTACTTGTTCAAAGTGAGATGATGATGGTTGAAAGGCGAGAATATGATGATTAAAGTCAAGATGAGGAAAGCTGGTGGCAAATTTGTCCCTCTCTTGTAGACCTCAAAGACGTCGAAGACATAGAGGCAAACTGGGAGGCAAGAACTATTCTGCAAGTACAGTACACGCATATGAAAGGAAGGAGCCATCGAGTGTGAGGAAAGTACGGCCGCAAACCCCCATACATCGGATGAAAGAGCACAGCCAAAAGTCGTTATAAAAGGCAGGTACGATGGGAGCATATTGGTTGCTCTCGCCTCTTTCATTAACACGGTTGTATTCACATAACCATCTTATTCAACTATGCTATTATAAGAAACACAACAATTGAACTGAATATACATTTAAAAGCTATATGGCATCGGCACGAAGACAACACCCCATCATCTGCCCTTCTTCTGCCAGCCTGGGTAGTCGTCCATGACTTTACTTATAACGTAGCAGCTGGCACCAATGATGGCAAAATCGGTCAGGATTTTGCCTGTGCTGTAGTTGGGGGTCCAGTTCGGGGGATAGGACCGGCTGCTGCTGCCACTGCCACTGCCACTGCCACTGCTGCGGCTGCTGTAGGGGTATTTGCTACCAGAGGGCATGTTTTGTTATTGTTTATTGTGTTGCTACGATCGAAAATGTTGTTGTTGTGATGATTGCCGATGAAAACTGTTGTTGCCTATTTGAATGGTTTCGTTCTGTTTGGAGATTGGAAAGATACTTTTCGTCACGGACAAGTCTCACTTTATATATATTTTTCAATCGCATGACGAGGTTGAGCCTCGAATAGAAGCTTGAGTGACGGGCCACACAACAGCAGGCGTCGCCACGATTACCTGGGTTGTGTTAGCAGTGACATGGTTATTACACTTTGCACACAGGCGGTGATGTAAGCATCACCAGTTAAAAGACCCATGGACGGTTGCGCAAGTGACAGAGCAGTAATCTTGTAAAGTGAATGGGTATTATGCTATATTAAATCCTGAATAGTAACAAGAACTACAAGCGCTCGCTCAGAGCCTCCAGCACTAGCCGCTCCTCTGGCCTGAGATCTAGCGAGTCGGGAACAATGACGGCGTTCCTCGTGATGAGGATCTGCTCATGTCCTAACCCTGCCCCATCGGATGGTGACGCGCTGAGACCAGAAGACAGCGTGCGTGACTGCGTAAAAGTAACGTGACCCGGCTCGGGGTCGCCGTGCACGGCATTGCCGCCGCTCTTGGCGAGCCCGCTCTCAATGTTGACGTCAGGTGACTCGTGGCCGGACTCGACCGGCTTCAGCTTTTCCGCGTCGGCCTTGTTGGCCTCTCGTGCAGGCGACCGCTTGTAGATCTGGCCGACTTCCTCGGGCGACCACCAGTATGTCGGGTAGCGCCGCTGGATGTTGTTGATGATCAGCGCAATGCACTGCATCAGGATCGATCCCAGGAGGACGGCCGGCACCAGGTACCAGCCAATGTCGTAAATGTTGTCGTCGGCCACGGCAATCAGCGCCGTCGCGCCCGCGGGCGGGTGCACGGTGCCGGTCAAGGCCATGACGGACGTCGCGGCGGCGCACGCAATGGAGCCGGCGAGCCAGCGCAGCGTGTGGAAGCGCGCCGGGCCCGCGAGCGAGAACAGCCGCGCGACGGCGACACCGACGAGCGACGACAGCACCTGGCCAAAGACGGCATTGCGCGGCTGCGCGAGGGGCGATTCGATGGTGTAGAACTCGAGCACGGCGGCGGCGCCGAAACTGCCGACGGTGATGGCAGTGGTGCCGCCGTCGGCACGGAACGCGTGGATGTGGGCGCCGACGACGTTGACGACGCTGACGCCGCAGAAGACGCCGATGAACGCCCAGGCGATGACAATGAGGTTGCCGATCTTGTGTGGCGGCGCGGTGCGGTGACCCAAGAAATGGGAGACGGGCGACGGCACGCGTTTGACAAAGTTGGGCACGATGAAGCGGTTGAGGTACTTGTCAATGTTGAACTGCCAAGCAGCCGCCGAGCGGTAGTCGGGCATGGTAACGGTGTGCAGAGAGCAGAACCTATAACGACATCATAGTTTTTGTTGTAGTTCCTGATGTGAAGACGAAGATGAGATAGTTGCCAAGACGTGTCCAGTGTCGCGTCGTTGCAATGCCGAATTAGGAAAGATGCAGTATTAGCAGGTTGTTTACCGAGTAGGCGAGGCTGTGAAATAAGCTTTGTTGATAGCTGATTGACGGCGTTGATAGGTGCAGACACAGGCGGTAGAGAAACGATGGACAAATATTGAAAAAGAATCAAAAGTCTTGGAGTCGTTGGGCGTTGTTGTTTTGTTAATGTGGACAAAACTCGGCATTCGGCGAACACGGGTATACGGGTGAGGCCTGTGTTGTGGGCTGTATGCTGTGCTCTGTGCGGGGAGCGTCCCGTTGTTGACAGCTTGAAGGATTGATGGTATGGTGTTGGCTGTAGTGCACGGTTGGATAATGGATGGCGGCGAGATCCGAGGAGAATGTAGATGCTGAAGTGAGATGGGCGGCAAAGGAGGAGAGAAATGCAGAAACGAAATCATAAATAATGAAACAGAGTGCGTGAAAACGGAGACGACGGCAATGTTATAAATGTCAGAGGTACCACGGTGGCAGGCAATTTGAATATTCCGCACTGCGATTGCAACAAACCCCGGTGAAATGATGTGCATCTGTAATTCGTGTTTGCGGTGTCTGTTGTTTTGCAGTTTGTCGCTTGCTGTTTGCTTTTGCTGTTGCTATTTGCTGCTTGTGTGCAGTCGGTACTTTTGCATCTCCGCGGAGGCTCCTCTACAGTGCTGCTAGTCTCGCTGCGATTTGTTCTTTAATTACCCCCGGCTGGCAAACCCAGTGTCGTCAACTGAAACAACGGCCACTAGCCCGGGAACAAGAGCATCCGGATTAGGTTTGCGCAGATGTCATTCCCTAGACGTACAGTAGTAGGTGGACGGTCCGGAGATGGTTCTTTCGAACGCAACGACACGGAAGAGTGCTGCCGGTGGATGAGGCTGATGTGAGCTGGTCTTTCACTCAATGTCAGTCCGGAGATGTCATTGTCATGCCACCGTGGCCGTATATCAGGGAGGAATCGATGACTATTTTATTTTGATTATAATACAAAGTAAAAAGCAAATGGTGTTTTCAGCTAACTGTCAAAGACAGCAGAGGAGATTGTCACAACGAGAAACAACACAAGCCGTTGCCCGTCACTCTGGACTCTTCGAGGTAGGTTAGTTGTACATACTGCTTCTCCGCACATGTTCCTTCGGGCCGCCAGGGACAAATGGAATAAGAAGAGACGAGAAGGAATACGCGGAGAAGTGTCTGGCTGTAATGCAACAGTAGCTTTTACGTAAAGGGGCGCCGGGAATTAAACGTGTTTTCCGACGAGCAAGTTCCGACGAGCAAAAGTGTTGCCAACGTCGGTCTGGATTCTCTACATAGTACTGCTAATGAAGCCAGGCCGAGAGTGTCAGATTTATTGTTAAAAAACGATATCAACTCAAAGAAGACAGTCAAAAAGCAACACTTCGAAAGTAAATTGAAAACATAAACAATTCCAGCAGAAGATAATCGATCCATCAAAAAAATGCCCAGACGCGGGATCGAACCGCGGACCTCCTGCTTACTAGGCAGGCGCAGCTACCACTGTGCTACCCGGGCCAACCTTTGGTGTATATGTTGTGCGGCTTTTAATGTCGAGTTATATGGAGAAGGTGACCATAGACAAACTTAGTAGATGGGGTCATCATCGACATCGTTGTCAACGTCGTCGTCATCCTTAGGCTCATTATCTTCCTCCGGCTCTGCAGTCTCGTGCTCAGCGGCTTCAACCTCGGGTTCCGGCTCTTCAGGCTCGGCTTCTGCTGCCTCTCCTGCTGGCTCTGCTGGCTGATCAGCAGGCTCCGCACCCTCCTCGGCACCATCGCCGTCTTCTTCGTGGACCTCCATGGTGTCGGGGTCGTAGTCGGGGTAGTCCTCCTCGCCGTCGGCCTCACCAGCTGCCTCCGTCTCGTTCACCTCTGCCAGATCGGCCTCTTCGGTGGCCGGCTCCTCGGGAATATCACTGGGACCCTCCTCTGGGACGTCGTCGGGGTCTTCATCGCCGTTGACCTCGGCATTCTCAGTGGTAGCGGCGCCCTCGTCATCGCCGTCGTCATCGCGAATGTTGTCGAGGTCCTCATCCTCTGCAGCTCCTTCGGCCACTGGCTCGTCAGCAGCTGTAGCCTCATTGCCGTTGCCATTCTCATCATCGGGAATATCGTCGGTGATGTTGTCACGGTTCTCGTCATCTGGGATATTGTCCGGGTTCTCAGGCTCGTCCGTGTTCGCAAGAGCGGGCGCTTCAAAATCACGCGATGCTTGATCATGCTGAATGTCTTCCTCGTCGGGAATGTCGTCGGGGTTTTCGTCGGCATTTGGATCACTAGAGTTACTAGGATCGTTAGGATCGTTAGGATCGCTAGGATCGCTGCGGGAGTCAGGGGTGCCGTCGCCATTGCTGTCGTATGAAGGGGCTTCAACAGCGATGCTGGGGGCGACAGGAGGCATGGAAGAGTGTCCGCCGTGGCCATCAGAAATGTCGCGCGTAACGTCGATGTTGCTGCCAGTGGGTGCAGATTGCACAGGTGGCGCAGAAGACGAGGGCGCCGAAAGACCGGCATGGCCGCTGTTGTGCGAAGGCGTCTCGTAGGCAGACCAGAGAGCACCGCCAGCAGTGGCGAGACTGCCTGCGCTGACTGCAGGCGAGGCCAAAGGTGCCGATGTCGCAGTCGCAGCAGAAGGACCGCGGGTAGAGGATGGGACATAAGAGGTGCCGGCCGTGTCCGTGTACGAGCTGGCCAGACCGCGACTGCCACCAGACGGAGGGGTCGCATTGGCGCTGCCAAGCGTCTTGGAGACGGCAGCGACTGACTGGTGGATGGTGCCAGTGGAAGTGGCGAGGTTATTGAAGGCCTGGCTAAATGAAGAGGCAGGTGCTGCCTTGGCCGCCGGGGTGCGCGCAGCAGCGGCAGGGGTGGCGGTCGGAGAGACAGTCTTTACAGGTGCAGCCGGCGCAGCCTTGGCGGCAGCTGGCTTCGCAGCTTGAGCCGGTCCAGCAGTTGCCCTTTCCGAGGCAGGTGTCTTTACGGCCATAGGCGCGGGTATAGGCTTGGTAGCTGCAGAAGGAGCGGCCGTCGATGCGACAGGCTTGGCAGGAGCAGTAGTTTTTGTCGCGGCAGGTGCAATTGCAGGTGCAGTGGATGCCTTGGTAATCGCAGCTGTGATGGCAGCAGCGGCAGGGGCCTTCACAGGAGCACTGACAGTTGCCTTGGCTGCCGCCGCCTTGGCCGCTGCGGCCTTTTGGCGGCCGCAAGTGCAGGCGCCAATACCGGCAGCCACCAGGGCAGCAGCGACAGCCGCCGAAACTGCATCCTGCTTGTCTTTGGCGTCCTTGACATCTTTGACATATTTCGCAGTAGGAACCTCTCTAGCGGCATCCTTGAAAGTATCCTTGAGGGCATCCTTGGATGGCAAGCCAAGGTTTATCTTGTCAGCAGGCTTGTCCTTGACATCAAGCTTTGCATCCATCTTGACATCCAGCTTGGCATCTGGCTTGACATCGGTGGCCGCCTTGGCTTTATCAGCATCGACCTTGACCTTGCCGGCTGCCTCCTTGGCCTTGCATGCAGCGCACGGCTCCGGCAGGATGTCAGCAGGCTTGGCAGCAACAGTCTTCTTCTCCAAAGCGGCCGCGCCAACCGTGGCACTCGCTGCCACAGCTGTAGTTGCGGCCGTCTTCTCGACGCTACCAATGGATGGTCCCTTGTTGTCAAAGAGGCTGTTCAGCTTCGAGTACGACGAGGCCAGCTTGGTAGCCACCGTGACCGTCGAGTCGGCCGTCCTGTTAACAGTGTCGGCTGTGTCGGCGATGGAGGACGACTTGAGGTGGAAGCCGAAGCGGCTCTTTTTGGCGGCAGCCGGGGCAGCAGGAGGCGTGGCCGGAGGAGTGGGAGCGGCAGCGGCAGCGGGAGCCGGTACAGGGCCCTTGCTGGCTGGCACCGCAGGCGTTGCAGTGCCGATGGGAGGAGTAGTGGGAGGAGTTGCCATAGAGGCTGGAGCAGGGGGTTTGACAGCGGGAGTAGCGGGAGTAGCGGGAACAGGCGTAGCAGCTACGGAGTCTGCTTTCGCTGAGACTGGGAGAGCCGGCGCAGACTTGGGGACATCTTTGACCTCCTTCACGTCTTTTATATCCCTCACGTCCTTTGCATCCTTGGCAGTATTGATGCGCCTCTTGCGCCGTGCAGGCTTGCCGTCCTTGTCGTCGATGGTGAAGATTTCAAAAGTGGCTGTTGTGCCGTCCGGGAGTTTGCTGGTGATGATCTTGATGTCGCGTTTGTTGTTGATGCTGGCCGGGGTCTTGGCAGCCGGGGCCCAAGATGCCGATGCCGGCAGAGCAGCAGTCACAGGAGCAACAGCAGCAGACATGTTGTTGATGGGACGAAATTGGAATGCTGTGATATGAAGACTAGGTGAATCAGCACAAGGACCGGGTCAGCCTTTTATTCTTCGGAACTCGTGGTCCTCACCCCAGAGTCAATACGTCAACCCCATGCCGGGAGGCCTTGGAGTCATCGTTCCGTCTCGTGATTTCAACTGACCACAGCATCCAATATTGCACTATTGATGACGAGTCTATCGACTACTCGAAGCATGGCTCAGAATAGGGCTAGAGTATGACCAACAGGCCGTCTTCTCCCACGGCTTGAACTGCCTCTCTTTGGTTGCATGATTCAACGCAGGCCGCCCATTGCTCTGTTTTGCTCTGCATTTCTATCGCGCTACTATGTGATTGCCAAACACAGGGTGATCGGCGGCGCCACATGCAAAGGGCGACAGCTGAGTCAATATTTCTGCATCAATTATTGACTGAGGGCGGCAGAGTCGATGCCTTGGGGCCAGACTTGATGATAGTTGGACGACGCTGCACCGGCCAGCGCGGTGGCTTGATGCTGACTGATGTATCGACTATTGAGTTTACATTCTGAATGAGGCACATAAATCGAGCCCTACGGAGTTGCTGTTATTTTCTGGCATTTTTACTATTGAACTCTTCGCCCGTCCTTTACTTCTTCTTCGAGCAAACTGCAAATGAAGCATGATTCTATATATTTATTATTGCTAAAGACGTTTTGAAGCACGACGACACACGTACGCACAGACAAACACAATATGGCGACCTTCGAGACGCCGGTAGATAAGAGCCCAGCGCTGCCAATAAAGCTTAAATCGATAACACCCAAAGAGGGTATATCAAGCCACACAACCAGTCAGCACTAGACAGATGGAGATAGAGACAGAGGGTGGCAGGTCGCAGGTCTATATAAAGATGATGCCATATTTGGACGTCAACTCAGCCACACTGAGACCCAATAGTATTTTGTGCTACATTCTAAAAAGTACCATGGCAATGCAGGCCGAAACCTGACGGCAGACAGCCCTAACGTGCGACGTTGCTCGTGGCTGGAGCCGGCGATTTACTCCTTGCTTTACTTTTTACAACGGCTTCGTTTTTTGTGCTGTGTGAAGTCGGCACATGATTGGCAGACTTGCGAGTGCTGGCTCGCACAACTCATGTGCAAATGGCGTGCAAGGCTTCAAGTCGTCAGCCGTGCAAGTCATCATCCATGGCTGCCAACTCGGTGAGCATATTTTGGCCGAAGTCGGGGCGAGGTGGCATTGTTAGGATCCGGGCATAAGCAGACGGTGCAGAGTACCGTATGTAAGAAACGGATCGCGTCGGACTGGGGCATGTTGTATACTTTTGTAGGAAAGAATGTACTTTGGAGAAGAACGGGAATACTTGAGATAGGAAAATATATATATAATAGAAAAAAAGAAAGACAAAAAGAAAACAAACAAAGAAACTGAAACGTCGCCAACACGCCTTCCTTTCTCGGCCTGTTTGATTCCGCGACATTACCACGCAAACAGCTGACATGCATCGGCACATTCGTCGTCGTCTTTTAGAGTTGAGTCTTATAGAGGCGTTTCGAGCTTTATAGGTGCCATATTTAGGCAGTCTAGTTCGGTGGGCGATCCGCAGCTGCACTACCACGCACTCTGCAGCAGCGCAACCCAACGCCAAAAAGCCAAAACGGAGCGTGTTTGCCGCGCGTGATTCGTGCGCACTCGACATGAATCAGGAGCAGAGGGAAGAGGGTGCCCGGGTGGTTGATTACAGCAGACCGAGCTGGTCTATATCACTACCAAGAAATAAGCACCCGAAAGATAAAGAATAAAAGAATAAAAGAAGTCAAACAATAAAAGATTGAAGAGTAAAATAGGAACAACATAAGCAATGGGGGCCAGGCAACCGTGCGGCAGCCTTGTCATAGGCGAAGAGCAAGTCAGCCTGGTATTTCCTGTTTTTTTTTTATGGCCACACAACTGCGAATCGACATGTCGACTTGGAAATTACGTGATTAGGCGATAGTCGCTGAATGCCGGAGCTATTGTGAGTGTGGCCAGTGGGGGTCATGTCTCGAGGTTAAATAACGAGACGAGTGAAGAAAGTAGCCACGAAGACAAAGATAAAAGAAAGACTCTAACCGGACAGAATAAACATGTGAATGCCAAGCAGCCAGCAAGGTACTGTAAAAGCTGCACGATACAGCGGCTATACTAACGATGTACTGCAGAGTATCAGGATGGTATTGCAAGCAGTGGAAGGATCGCTGCTATGCCCGATTTACTCTGGAGGAGACTGAGAGGGGGTAGACTGGATTATCGGAGTAAATATCAGAATACTGTGGGGATATTATTAGAGTATTAGGGGTATTTATGAGAATATTGTAGGAATACTATTAAAATTTAGGAGTAACTGAGAACATTAGGAGCATTAGAGAATAGGAGCTCGAGAATAGCCGTGCACCAGTTGAGCTATTGCAGGGGACAAGTAGAATATATCATCAAGGTGGTGGAATAACAGACATCTGGCCAGACATGCCATACACAATTGCAGGGGCAGCATTAATTAAAGTTGAATGGGAGAGAAAGAAATACATAAGAAGAGAGGATCAGGAAAAGACTCCGAAAGTGCAAAATCAGAGATCAGGGGAAAGAAGAAGAAAGAAATTAAAAGAAGAAAAAAGAAGAAAACCCCAGAAAAAAAAGAAGAAAGCAAAGACGTCAAAACTTTAAACAAAATAGGCAGCTCGGCATCGCTGTATCGGCCCAAGCCACTCCAGAAGCGATGCCCCGAAGCTCCAGGAAAATTCTGCAATACTTTAGACACGCTGAGCCGAAGAAGAAGATAAAAATAACGAGCAACATCTACAGCATACGCTATCAGCGTCGTGGTTGCAGGCTGGCAGCGGCCACAGTATCACTTATCTAAACAATTGCCCAAACGGGAAGGAGTCAACACCGCAATGACACACAGTACTAACAACACCCGCAGCGTGCAGACACATGGTACGCAGTGACAACAGAGCGCGTGTGTGCCACCTTGCACAACGCACACAGCACAAGCAAGGCACAGGCACTGGAGCTGCTTGCTGTTCTATGTAAGATAGAGAAGACTGAAATAGAGATCACGGTCCGAGACACGGCATACGCTGTGCTACCGGGGACGACGAGCAGAGCAGAGCAGCGCAGGAAGAAGAAGAAGACGAAGAAGAGAGTGCACACTTGACAGCACCCGTCGGCTGTGCGTATGCTGTGCGTGCCGCGTCTGTCCTGTCTGCCCAGTCTGCCCTGTGTACTGGTACCTGCCTCGACTGCCTCGACGGCCCGTCATCAGCACTGCCTTCAGTACCCGTTCAGCCTCCATCCCGCGTGGGTGTCTCGGTATCTCGAGTCTGTGCATCCGCAGTCATGGTATGTCTCCTTCCTTTTTATGTCTATATCTCCCCGATTGCTGATTACTAGTGTCTTGTCGATTGTCTGGTTGTCGATACTGTGGTCCGGGTCTAGCTCTTATGCTCGGATCCTCTGATCTCCCCCATCCATCATTTTCTAGCTCCCGTCTTGCATGCTTACTTCTCGGTCACTGTTGTCCGCCACTGCCTGTCGTCTATTGTTTTCTGGCTATTGTTCCGATTTTTCTAAATCCGTGCAGGCGTCTTACTTTTTGCTCTCACTCCTACCGATCTCACTCTCACCCCGTCTGCGGCTCGCTTGTTTTCTCGCATCCTCTGCTCAGCTCCAATGCAGCCGCCGACGATCACTCCCATCGCTCAGATCCTTCATCCTCCCTTCCTCATCCTTCACTCGCTTTTTCGTGAATGTCTCAGTTGGCAGTCATCACCAAACACAGCAGCGTATCGAAGAATCAATCATCGGAAGCAGCCAGTCGATCCACGATATTTTGCGCATTTCCAAGCTTCAGATTCTACTAGATAAACGCAGTGTCTACGCGAGAGCAACCTTGTTCAAGTTCCTGTATTTTCTCCATAGGTTTGCCTCTGTCAAGAGAGTATTTCTATGCCACGCCATCTCATATCTTGATCCTTCTCTGCCTCTATCTTGGCCTCTGCGACACAACAGAGGGACTGCCTCTTCCAGCAATGATAAATACGTCACCTATCAAGACAATCGTGAGCTGGCCGTCGCAGATTGCGCCTGCCTCCACCAGTCACCGTCCGTGGCTTGAACGAGTCTAAACAAAACAAGAAGTAATGATTAAACATCGTCGAGAATCGAGAATGATACAGCAGATATGACAAGACGAGGCGATTGTAGATTAGATATAGAGATTAGATATAAAGAGGCTTACTCAAGAGAGAAGGTTCTTTATACGACACGACGCCGGGCATGTCGTTCCGCTGTCTGGGCTCTCCGAGTTGCATTGCTGCATCGCTCAGCCCGCCCAGTTGTGTGGTATACGGCTCCGACTGGATGTGCTGTACCTGTAGTATCCTGTGCATGTCTTGCTCCTTCTTGTCTGGGAATCGACATGATGTGATGTAACCCGGCGATCGGCGACGCAGCCGGGACAGATGGATGCTGTAGATTGTGTTTTATATCAGGATTAAGGGAGAATGAAGTCCGTGGACGACAATGTATCAACATCTAAGATTGTAGACAAGTGAAATAAAGTAAAAAGAAGACAAGTATGAAGGAAACCAAGAAGACAAGAGACGGACAAGAATAGATAAGTAGTCAGACGCAACACAGCCCGAGTCGAGACTCATCGCCTGGCTAAATTAACACCACAGACTCACCTACGATCAGTGATGTACAATAATAAGCACACGTTATCACGGCCCCCATGTCGTGTCTGTAGAGTGTGGCCAACTCGGTTAGACGAGCGGGTAGATCTGCGCTGTCGAAGCGGCGTGCAGGGGGTTGGTTCTTTTTTTTTGTTGTCTTTCTTTTTTTCTATCGATTTCTTATTCTTCCACCATTTTAGACTCATTTATTGTACTCAGGCTTGCTCCTTAGTATCCTCCACACTAGCTAACGGCCGGCTATTGTGCAACAGCCAGACCGTCAGCCATCTACATACAGGGAAAGCATATAAAATAAAATGTGGACAAACAAGAGAGGAAAAAAAAAAACGAGAAAATAAACAAAAAATAAACAAGAAAACAGCACGTTGATCCATAATCTATAATAACAGATACATAAAATGGCCTCCGTGGGATGACGGTGCCACGTAACTTGCACATGCAAATGCAGACGGGGAGCAGCTTGTCAAGACGTGTGTTTTCTCTTTTATTCCCTTTTCCCTTTTTTTTTTCTTTTCTTCTTCCACAACTGCGTCAGATACACGCCGAGCCGCCGGTGTCTTACATGCTGCCTTGTTGCTCCCACAATAGCACCCGTATCGCACTCGGGGTTGTCTCGTTACTCGGTCCTCACTCCCCGGCGCGGCCGTCTCATTCACCGAGCGCCGCGGATCAACAGCCTCTCACGGCTTCACTGCCTTGTACGCTGGTGAGATGCCGCCCGTATATGTCGGTTTACTGCTGGCCGTGCTGTCGCTGCTGCTCAGGTGGGCTTCTTCTGTTGTTTGTCTCGAGTCTGTTTACTTGAATGTCTCTCAAAAATATGCAGCGTGTCAGGTTGACCAGGGTCGACCAAGGTCGAATCGGTCGACGTCTTGCCAAGGCATCCATGTGGTATTGAAACTACCGTGATATCAGTTTTAGTATGAAAAGTGATAAAAAGAAAAGAAGAAAGAAGAGAGAAGAGAGCAAAGAAAGAGAAAGAAGAAGAAAAAGAAAAAAAAAACGCAGAGAAAACGAACACAGAGAACGGAGACGCAGCACGGAGACGCAGCACGGCGAGACCCAAAACGGGAATGGCTCACGGCCCATGCATGTACACAGGATGGCTGACGTCGGCGCATGTGCGTGAAGGAGAGAAGGTCTTTCTTTTTCTTTCTTTTCCCCTTTGGTTGACATAATATATTTCAACACACTCGGCCCTGCACCACCTCACTCTCACTCTTCGGCTCCCAACCATGGTGTGTCGTCTGCAGATGTGATTCGACCTCGTCCGGCGGCACCATCCATCCTATCCAACGTGCTTCGGTTGCTATCTTTGTCGTCGTCGTCGTCGTCGTTCCATCTTGTACTCTGCTCCTGTGCAGATGCTGCCGCGTCCTCGACTATAAGATGCTGCTTGTCCTCAGCATCGAGATAAGATTCATGCCAACACATCCTCCTCCACCCCAACAACATCATCCACTTCCTCACTCTCACCCCCGTCTCCATCACCATCTCCATCGCTCTCACTGATCTTCCCTCAGCTTCGTGAAGATCTGTCTCACAGCCTCCAATCACTCACTGTGTGCCCAACAGACATCCACAGATCGCCATCTGCATTTTCACTATAACAGCCCATTGTCGTCTTGATAGTCTTGATAGTCTTTTTGCTCTCTTTGATGTTTATGCACCCCAACACAATCTCTTGCAATGTCTCGCCCAACACAGGCCGGCTCGATTGCCCTGCCCGCTGAGCTTGCGGGAACGCCCACCAGCTTCCACAGCAGCAACGGCCCGTTTGGCATCGGCCCCAGCACAGACAGCAGCACCACCAGCACCGCCACCAGTAGCGGCCGCAATTCTATCGAAAAAGAGAAAAATGCAGTCACCGTAACACCCGTGCAAGTGCCGGCAGATGCAGCAAATAATGGCATCGATGACGCCGATGACACCGATGACACTGAAACAGAGACGCTTCCGCTCCCAGACAAGGCCGGCAGCCGCGCCTACCGCTACCTCCGCTGGAACTTCGGCTCCGTCTACCGCCGCATCTTCACCCTCGCCTTCATCGCCAACATGGCCACCCTTGCCGTGCTCGCTGGCCGCGCCTTTGCCGGCCGCGGCGGCCTGTCTTACAGCGGCTCCAACAATGCCGTCTCCGCCAACCTGCTGGCCGCCCTGGTCGTGCGCAACGAGCACTTTGTCAATTCCCTGTTTCACGTCTTTGCGTCGCCGCGTCTCGCCACCCGCCTGCCGCTGCACGTGCGCCACCTGATGGCCAAGGTCTACTCATACGGCGGCATCCACAGCGGCTGTGCCGTCGCGGCGACGTTCTGGTACATTGTGTTCTTGGTGCAGCTGACACAGAGCTATGCCGCGTTCAATGCCGACCCGCGCAACAGCTGGACGGGCGTCAAGACGGCCGCCGTGGTTGTCAGCTACGGCGTGGTGCTGGTGCTCTTCACGATCCTGGCGTTTGCCCACCCGCGCTGCCGCATCATCGCGCACAACTGGTTCGAGTGCGTGCACCGCTTCCTCGGCTGGTCTGTCGTCGTGCTGTTCTGGGCCGAGGTCATGCTCATTACGGCGGATGTTGCCGGCACAGAAGAGAAAAGCTTTGGCATCGTGCTCGCGGCCAACCCGTCCTTCTGGATGCTCGCGTCCATTACGGGCCTCGTCGTCTACCCCTGGACCCGCCTGCACCTGCGCGACGTCGAGGCTGAGCCGCTGTCGGATCACTGCATCAAGCTCAACTTCAACTACTGCAATGCCCACTTTGGCCAGGCCGTGCGCCTCGCCGACCAGCCGCTCAAGGAGACGCATGCCTTTGCCACCATCCCCAACCCGGCCGTGCTGACCGCCGCCGACATTGAGAAGGGCATGGTGCCCTCGAGCATGTCCAATGCCGGCAAGCAGGGCTTCTCCGTGGTCATCTCCAATGCCGGCGACTGGACCAAGAAGATTATCCGGAACCCGCCCACCAAGATGTACACGCGCGGCGTGCCGCAGTACGGCGTCATGCGCGTCGCCGGCATGTTTGATCCCGTCATCGTCATGGCCACGGGCTCGGGCATTGCGCCCTGCCTGTCGCTCTTCGTCGAGACGCCCGAGCACCCGGTGCGCATTATCTGGTCGACGCCGAACCCGCTCGCGACGTTTGGGCAAGGCATCATCGATGCCGTCTATGCCGCCGACCCGGAAGCCGTGATCCACGACACCAAAAAGGACGGCCGGCCGGACCTCGTCAAGATGGCGTACAACATCTGGCGCGACTCGCGCTCCGAGCGGCACCTGGCCGACACGACCAAGAAGGCCGCGGGCGCTGTCGAGGCAGTTGTCATCATCTCCAACCAAAAGGTCACGCGCAAGGTCGTCTACGGCCTGGAAAGCCGTGGCGTCGCCGCGTACGGCGCCCTCTTTGACTCATAGAGGGATACTTTTCTGTGCTTTTGTGTTGTTGTTTTTCTTTCCTTTGCCTGTGAGTTTGAATGAGTTGACGGTATTGATGACAGCGTCTCTTCTTATATGGTGGCCTTTTTGAATGTGCATTCAGCATGTCGGCGTTTGTCTCTGCGTTCGCTTCTGCGCGGCTATATGCAATAGACCGATGGCCGACGATAGAGCTTTGCGGATGATACAAGATATAACAGATAGATCATACAGATAGATTCATATATATTCCCGTTTGTCAAATGTGTCTCGGACACCACGAGCGCTTAGCCGCTCAGTCAAAGTGAGTTGAGACGTGATGCGAGACGGCTGCTTCGTCGCCCTCAAACTCGCCGCACACGGGACATGTCGTCGTCGCTGTCGTCAGCTGTGGCGATGCGGTAGCTGCTGGTGACGGTGGCGTTCTCGGTCTGTCAACTGAAACAACACCGCGCTTCTTGTTTTGCTTCGACTTGGCCGGCTTGATATAAGCGTCCAGGCCGAGTTGCTCTTGCGGCACCTCGTCGTCGACGCCCTGTGCCGATGGCATGGAAGCGTGCTGCTGCAGGATAGCAGACAACGGTAGAGAGCTGCTGTTGCCGCCTCCAGCGTTCATAGCCTGCACACGCCCAACGCGTCCATCGCTTAGCCGCACTTTAATTCCCCGAGGATGGTTGCCTCGCGTCAACACGTTCTGCACCATGCCGTGGACCGTCCGCCCTGTCGGCTGGTCTTGCTTGAGCACAATGTTGACGTGTGCGCCGGGCACCACTTGTGTTATGGTGGGTACCCGGCTTAAGTTTGGTCGTGGTGGCATTTTTTATTGTGTGAATATGATAATCTGGCGTTAATTCTGCTGATGGCGATGGATGAGATGTCGTGTGATGGACAGCTTTGAGTGCAATATGCTTCACAGTGTATGCACAGTGTTTGTACTTTCCGAAACTGTACTGAGCTGACCCACCGGCTCCACTCTATGCTCATCTCAGATTCTTCGGATTACACGCGATAACGTCTTTATCGCCGGATTTGCTCACATGGCGGGGTAGCCCATCCTGTCCACACATGCACGGCTTGCTGCGGCGCGCGCTTTGCCCAGACCGAGCGTGTTTGAATAGGCAAGAACGGTGACGACCACCCATTTGTGCTCATTGGACCTTCCCGCCTGCCCGCCTATCTTTGTATCTTTTGGTTGTCCAATCGCGCCTTCCCATTTGGCTGTTTGTCTCGCTCTGTCGCTCTGTCGCCCTGTCTCACACTGTCTTGCCCACTGCACCTGCTGTACTCTGTACGCCTCTTTCCCTTACTACTATTACGCTTCCGCAGCCTTCTATTATGCCCCGCCCGGCCCTGCCACCTTCCCGATCGATACGGTCGCACCTTCCACATCGGTTGTCGCTGCCCCGGCTCAGCTCTTGCCTCGTAAAAAGTAGAAGAACTAGCAATTTCTGTTTCCGTTCCTGTTCAAACACCTCTTCACTTCCTTCCTCTCACATCTCCGTCTTTGCTTCTACCTTTTCATCTGCTTCCTTCCCATCATCTCCAATCACGACAACGACATCTCGTCAAACTACCCGCGTACTACCCTCCACCACCACCACCACCACCAACCACACCATCTCCCGTCCCTACCTCACAGAAGCCTACCTATCGCACCAAGCTCGCAAAATGGCTCCTCAGCTGGACGGCTTCTTCAAGCAGGTCGATGACCTGACTGCTCACTTTATCGACCGCCTAGGCAAGGCCGTCGCGATCCCCTCGGTGTCCTCGGATGCTGCCCGTCGCCCCGATGTTGTGCGCATGGCACACTTCCTCGAAGACGAGCTGAAGGCTCTCGGTGCCGAGGTCGAGCTCCGCCCTCTGGGCAAGCAGCCCGACAACCCGTCGCTGGACCTGCCGCCCGTTGTTCTGGCCCGCTACGGCCGCGATGCCAAGAAGCGCACCATCCTGGTCTACGGCCACTACGACGTGCAGCCTGCCGAGAAGTCTGATGGCTGGAACACGGAGCCCTTTGAGCTGACGGTTGCCGAGGACGGTCGCATGCTGGGCCGTGGCTCCACCGACGACAAGGGCCCCGTGCTGGGCTGGCTCAACGCCATCGAGGCCCATCAGAAGGCGGGTGTCGACTTCCCTGTCAACCTGCTGATGTGCTTCGAGGGTATGGAGGAGTACGGCTCGGAGGGCCTGGACGACCTGATTATTGAGGAGGCCAACAAGTTCTTTGCCGACGCCGAGGCCGTCTGCATTTCGGACAACTACTGGCTGGGCACGGAGAAGCCCTGCCTGACCTACGGCCTGCGCGGTTGCAACTACTACTCGGTTGAGATCTCGGGCCCTGGCGCCGATCTGCACAGTGGTGTTTTTGGCGGCACGGCACAGGAGCCCATGACGGACCTGACGCGCGTTCTGGCCTCGCTGGTGGACACCAACGGCGTGATTCAGATTCCTGGCATTGCCGAGCAGGTTGCGCCAGTGACCAAGGAGGAGGACTCGCTGTACGACAACATTTCGTTCACGATGGAGACGCTGCACGAGTCGCTCGGCAGCAAGACGACTATATTCGAGGACAAGAAGAAGACGCTGATGGCGCGCTGGCGCATGCCTTCGCTGTCGATCCACGGTGTCGAGGGCGCATTCTCGGCACCGGGCGCCAAGACGGTGATCCCGGCCAAGGTCATTGGCAAGTTCTCGATCCGCACCGTGCCCAACATGGAGATTGACAAGACGAACGCGTTTGTGTACAAGTACGTCGAGGAGCAGTTTGCCAAGCTGGACAGCAAAAACACGCTCAAGGTGCACGCACAGCACACGGGCAACTGGTGGGTTGCCAGCCCGAAGCACTGGAACTTCTCGGCGGCCGCCAAGGCCGTGGAGCGCGTGTGGGGTGTCGAGCCCGACTTTACGCGCGAGGGCGGCAGCATCCCGGTGACGCTGACGTTTGAGCAGGCGACGGGCAAGAACGTGCTGCTGCTGCCGATGGGCAGCTCGACGGACGGCGCACACTCGATCAACGAGAAGCTGGACAAGAAGAACTACATTGAGGGCATCAAGCTGCTGGGCGCGTACCTGCACTACGTCGCCGAGGAGCCGACCAACGTGTAGATGGTTTCCAGCTGCATCAATATAATTATAATTTATCAAAGTGGTTTTATTGATGACTGATAAGTAAATAAATATTACACAATGCAAACATCACGGTTGATATTTATGGTAATACTGTTCGTTTTAACAAATATTGAGTTTCTGGATTTAAAATCAATTAAAATACAATTTGAAAAATAGAAATAAAAACACAATTATGAGTCCACTTGTCTTCCAGATTCTGTCCCAAGAATAAGGCGAAACGTAGACAATAAAGAAAAATACATAGATGCATTGCAGCATATAACAGCGATGTAGGCCTCGCCTAAAAATATCCAAGCCCTTCGAAGCGAAGATCTACCGCCCGACAGCCCGCAGCCATGAAGGAGCGATGTGTTTGGCCGCAGCCAGGAGCTTTGTAGCCAGCCACAGCCATACCGTGTGTGTGAACTCAAGCGCGGGGGTGGAGGCGACGAAGACGACGACTGATAGCTGTACATGGTGCAGACTAAACCCCAGGGCGTGAATCAAGGTACCAAGGGCCACGCCGATGCCAACCATCGACGGGATGACACCAAACTCTTGCACATGAACAATACCACTGTCGAGTTAGCATCATTGAATAAGGATGGAGTAAGAAGGCAAAAAGAAAACAAAAAGGAAAAACTTACATTTCTAGCAGGCTGGTCTTCTTCTGCCACCACTCGTCGTCCTCGGCCATCTGCTCGAGCAGCCGGCGGATGACGCGCTCCTCGGCCAC
Source organism: Ophiostoma australiae (assembly GCA_022392945.1). Lineage (NCBI taxonomy): Eukaryota > Fungi > Ascomycota > Sordariomycetes > Ophiostomatales > Ophiostomataceae > Ophiostoma > Ophiostoma australiae. Next base: position 3,040,103 of record JAKRGJ010000002.1, on the reverse strand, counting down.
GCGCTCGGCCGCGCGCTGCCGCTCCTTGACCGCGCGCATCGCGGCCGCCTCGTACGGACTCCACATGCCGTTGAACAGCAGCTCGCACTCGTCGTCGTCGTACAGGTCGACCTCGATCTGCGGCGGCGCGAGCTCATTGCGGCGCTGGCGGGCGGCCGCTGACCGGCGGTCGTAGACCTGCCGCCCGAAAAGCCTCGGCGTGCGTCGGATCATGCGTGTGATGCGCTTCACGCAGTGGCTGTGGTAGTAGTAAGGGTCGTCGAGGTTGTCGTTGTGCTCGCGAATGCTGGTGGCGAGCCCGGCCTCAAAGTTGTCGTGGCCAAAAAGTCTTGCTCCGTCAGATTTGCGGCGGCGGTCGGGTCGGGGTCGTAGTGTCGTGCCAATGCTCTGGACTGGCGGAAGCGGCGCGCGTAAAAGGACTGGGCGTAACCGTTGGGGTCGGAGTCGGCGAGCGCTATCGAGTC